>JAXGGA010002479.1:0-121439 GCA_038373865.1 Uloborus plumipes
AGTAAATTTCTATTAATTGAGACTCCCATCTTTTATGTATACAGTAAACTTCCGATTATCCGTAGAATATAAGATCACGGTAGTCGCGGATAATCCGAAAATAGGTTAAAAAAACTATACTAGTGTACAATATATAAAAATTGTCTGTAACACAACACGTACTTTTAAATTATAGCTGAAATTAATAACGTTAACTGTAAAAGGAATCTTTAAAAGCCAAAAACGACCCATAATGCATTCGCACTTTTCTGCGATCAGTCAAGTATCACCGTAAAATAAAATGTGTGAAACACTCGCGGATAATACGAACGGCTGTTTATCGGGAGTTTACTGTATTTATAAACATCGTTTACTGATCTACAACAAGTAACGTTAAGGAGATAATAATACAAATACAAATACAAATGTGGCGACCAGCAGCAGGCTCAGGGCCCAACTTGGCTGGTCCTAGTCAAATTAAAGACCCCAATGAAGATCAATGGCCCTCTTAAAGCCATCTACTCCATTGCTCTTTACCGCCTTTTCCGGTAAGCTGTTCCAAGTTCCCACTACCCTGCTAAAATAGTAATTTTTTCGAATTTCCAGGTTCGCCTGAGGTTTAAACAGCTTAAAACAATGACCCCTTGTCCTGCTTTCCTTGCAAAAATCCAACCCTGCAACATCATTCATTTTAATAAATTTAAATAACTGAATCATGTCCCCTCTGGTTCTCCGTTGCTCAAGACTATACATATTAAGCATTCTAAGTCTGGAATCATAGTCTAAATTAGAAAGTCCATTCACTAACCTTGTAGCCCTCCTTTGTACCCTTTCCAATAAATTAATGTCTTTCTTCAGATAAGGAGACCAAAACTGAACAGCATACTCCAAATGAGGTCTTACCAAACTTCTATATAGAGGCAGAAGAACCTTCTTAGATTTGTTTGAAATAGATCTATTAATAAACCCAAGCATCCTATTGGCTTTGTTACTAGCTATGCTGCACTGTTGACTGGACTTGAAATCCTGATTTATTAAGACACCTAGATCCATAACATTATCTGCCCTACTAATGACTGAACCCTGTAAATAATAGCTTGTATGCTTATTTCCATGACCGAAATGCAGCACTTGACATTTCCCAACATTAACTGCCATACCCCACTTGTCTGCCCATTTAGTAATATGATCCAAATCCTGTTGCAGCTGATTTATTTGTTCGTCATTCTCCACAACCCCCATAAGTTTGACATCATCGGCAAAACAATTCATGTTTCCAGAAACATTTTCATGAATGTCATTCATAAAAATAATAAACAAAAGGGGACCTAAAACTGATCCTTGGGGAACCCCACTTAAAACTTCACTCCATTTAGAATAGTTACCCCTAACAACTACTCTTTGTTTCCTTCCTGTCAGCCAATTCCTAACCCAAACTAGAATTTTACCTCCTACCCCTATACCAGCTAATTTGCTGAGTAGTGCTACATGCGGTACCTTATCGAAAGCTTTTTGAAAATCTATGTAAACAACATCTACGCATTTTTTGCTATCTAAAGCCAAGGTAACCTTGTCGTAGAAATGTAATAAATTAGTAGCACACGATTTACCTTTTCTGAAACCATACTGCAAACTACTCAACAGCCCATTATTTTCTAAGAAATTCATAATCTTAATTTTGATCAATGTTTCAAAAATTTTACATACCACTGAAGTCAGACTCACAGGCCTATAATTTCCTGCATTACCTCTAGACCCTTTCTTGAAGAGTGGTGTAATGTTAGCTAGTTTCCAGTCCTCTGGCACTATCCCTGAGTTATACGAAGCATTGAATATATTAACTATAGCGTCAACTAATTCCTCTGCACATTCTACTAGAATTTTTGGATAAATATTATCTGGTCCCGGAGCTTTTGTGGTTTTAATTTTTTTCAAATAAAGTAAAACGTCCTCCCTGGAAAATACAAAGTCCTCAAGCTGTGTAGTAGCTTGTGTCTTGCTTGTGTCAACTGTTTAACACAATAATTAATAAACATCTATACGCGAGCTTAGTTTTCGTTTAACTTCTCTTCGGATCCAATTTATCAATACTTCCGTCATTTTGACTATATAGCTTAATTTCTAATTAAGCTTAAGCTATAATTATAGCTTAATAAATAATACTATTTTAGTATTTATACCCATATCTTTTTCGATACCTGATTCACTCATGCCCACGAATATGTATTTAAGCACAATACCTCAAAACTATAACGACGTAAGTCTAAAAATAGCCATTTTCACTTTATTGCTGCATTATATATAGAATCTAATTCCGTATGAACCCATGAGAATGTTATTCTATATAAAAAAAAAAATTCCGTCGAACACAGTTGAAACTAAGTTTTTATCAAACTTACCCTCTGAAGCTCATAAGGTTATGACTCATAACCTTGTAAGCTCCGTATTTCATGACTCAGCAAATTTTGCGAACAAACAGCATTTACACATACTTGAAATTTTGTTAAGATATAGTATGAGAATAGAATAAGACACTTAAATCAAACATCTTCACCTAACAACCAGATACATTTTTTTAACAGAAGCCATCAGCTTCGATACATGAAAACTGCGTGCTATGCACCTTGCCTCCTGACAAGCACAGGACAAATTTACGGTACAGAGAGGTTGAAACAACATCCATGGGCAAGGCGGGACTCGAACCCGAGACCTCTTGCCTCTTGAGGAGAATACTCTACCTCTAGGACACTGTGGCCCAAACCAGATACATAGTGTAACTTAAAGTCAGCCAGGTGATTGCGATTTACTTCACTTCACGGTTACCAATTTTCGATGTCTATTGCTTCATATATTTTAAAAATCAGACAATCAAACAGGGCGGGTAAAACGTAGATTCGTGGACGTAAAATCGGAGTTTCACTGTATTTCTGTTTTCAAGGCATAAAATACGTTCATAGGGACGTAGAAATATCTCTATTACAATTGTCCATATTAATATCATTTATGCTGATTGCACACACTTTGAGAACCCCTAGTGTAGAAGGAAGTCATTATGTTTAAAGAATTTTTTAAACCATATTTCTTGAGAACATTAACGAGCTGTTAATTCGCTGATCGGTCAATGCCACAAGTATACGTCATACTTTTGTGTGAAGTTAATCTTATTTTATTATTTTTCAGATTGTTAATAGTCGAGAAAATGGAAGGTAATAAAGAGAGAAAAGAAGAGAAGGATTTAAAAAGCGGAAATCCTATCCACGGAAAAGAAAAAGTGCCTGTTCCCGAAAATGCTCGTTCTAACTGGAATGTAATGCCAGTAAGGGGTAAAGTCACAGATAAATGTTTATGGTCTGCTTGCAAAGCTATGACTGCAGGATTTTTTTTCATAGTTGTAGGAGCTGGAATGGCAACACTCGGATTTTATTCCGATCATTTATCCACAGTGGAAGAAACGAAAGGCAATACTACAGTTTGGGTAAAAAATGAAAGCAAAGATACGCATTTGGGAAGTCTTACCTACTTAGGGCCGGTAGTCATGGGTATCGGGGGCTTTACAATTGTCGCAGCTTGCGTTATGACATTTGAAGCTCGTGATACTGCGGCAAAAATTGTTCCGATTTGGTTTCGAAGAACAAGAATACATGTTGTTTCAGGAGGCAGTGGCAGCACACCTTCTGGAAGATCGAGTAAAGCCTCGTGGGAAAGATTTTTAAGCCAAACTAGGACGAGTGAAGATGCTGGGGATTCCAGATCAGCTGTTACTCAAGCATTAGTAAATTTTAGTAAATATTTGCAGAACAGCGTTGATGCAAATAAGATTTCACAGCATGGCAATTTACCAGCTAATCAAAAGGTTGCAGGCATTCGTAAGTGCCCATCTGAACCAAATTTAGGAAAGCTGCTGAGAGACGCAAATGAAAATAATCTCCAAGAAGCGATGACATTACTGGAAGCTAGTACACCACAACCATCTCAACGGACTACCTATGGAGGAGGATTGAAAACCATGACAAGATCTTCGAAGCCCCAGTTGCTATCAGTAGCCCCTGATACTTATCGTCAAGCGGTTTCGATGGATTGTCCAAGAGTAAGTAGCATGAATGAAAGTGATAAGGAAAGTCCGATGGCTGATAAAGCAGATGACCATGTACTTCAAACATCTGAAAGAAAAGGAGCTCCAACTCTTCCGTTTCAAACATCATGTGCTACCAGCTCAAGTGGCTCCATGTCTGTGGACATATATTTGCCTCAAGGTGCAGTAACTCTAAAAGTTCATGATGATATGAAAGATCATAAACGATTTGGTCCACGACCTGGTGACTTTGATGATAGTCGAGGAACAAAATTTAGTCAACATAGTGATTTTCAATCGTTTGGTGATGATGATGATTTTTTGGTCACAGATATAGATGATAGCGTCTTTCTGAATCCGGATGTAACTCTTTCAACACCTCAAATAGTTCTCGAAACATTAGACTCGAGGGACTCAGATATGTTTGCGAAAGCAGAGAGCGGTGACAATCATTTTAATTCAGAATCAATCGAAAAAACGCAAGTAATTGAAGACTGGGTGTCATATCCTACCGCCTTTATATCTGCAGGAAATAATTCCGAGTCTTTAGAAGCTTATTCTCCTGATGAAAGTCCGAAATCGTTAAGTCCAACTCAGTTTTCTGTTGATTACACAGATAAAGACTCTCCTGGGGCTAGCATAACTTCCGTGATATCAAATCCATTATCATCTAGAATATGTGATCGACGTTCCCTGTCTCAGACAGATACAAGCTTCTTCAATGTTAGTTCCCTGGGGTCGATGGACTCTTCCCAAGATATTAATTCTCCTGCAACATTTGGCCCATGTTCACAATTTTTCCTCTACAACCCAGAGTCTATATCAGAAATCAAGCACTCAGGTACAGATGAAGCCATTAATCCTGCTAGTCTCTCACTTGATATCGCAAGCAGAACTCATGTGAATCAGTCAATTTCTGAAAGCTCTAGAAGGCACCAGTCGGTTACTATTGATTCGGATTCAAACGAAAGTGGAAGCAAAATAAGTTCCAGGAAGCATAGTTCTTTGGAATCGGCAGAAATATTTTCCTCGAAATCGCAGCCTCGAAGCTCTAACTCTCCAAAAAGACAACAATTTTCGCTCGAAAGCTCAGACAGAACCTCCCACGACATGCTGCCAACTACGTTTTCCCGATACTTAAGTCCATCCGGGCTCACCTCTCCAACTTCGCCTTCAGCAACGGTTCTTACGTTTTCCCCAAGAAAAAGTCGTTCTGAGAGTTTACCTGAAAGGCGTCAGGCGCCATCTTTAAAGAGATTTCCCCTTCTTAGACAAGTGGCTCTTGATGCATTTGCTGAAGAAGGTGGTTCTACTCATCGTCTTGACCGTTCTCAAACACAGATTTCTTCCACAGATAACTATTTTAAACAAGTCTGAGTGAGGCTATTATAACTTTATCATTCTTTATTTCTTAGCGTACAAAACGAGATCAAATCTGTGATAGCGTTCAAAACATTTTCCTGGACCTAGAACGAGTGCCAAAAAGAAAATCTTGAACGATGCTGAGAAACTAACATTTTGTGTCTAAAACTCCCCCTTCGCCTTCCAAATCTTGTGTCAATTTCACCGTCCGTCATAGTATTATATTTATAATTTTAGCATTCTTGCTTAATAGCGGCATAACTCATCAAACAATCACATTCATCTTACAGTTAAAACCGAGATAATTCACTCAAAATTTATTACCAACATCTTTGTTTATTTCTTTAAAATTTTAACTAAAGCAGACTTGTTTATAGCCTCTTGAACAAAAACGTATTATTACGGTTTTAACCTTCTGAATTGCATCTTTGATTGACGAGATATCAGGCATGTATCATACTAAGAGTTAAGAGATTATTACCCTTTTGCAAAGCTTCAAGCGCGCGATGATTGTAGTATTTTTCCATATAAGTGTTTGTTTCTAATTTTGTTCAACACTTTCATACTTCATTAGTTTCATGTATTTGTACGGTGTACATTTAGTTACATTCTTCTCTTAGATTTTAAAGAGCTTATACTTACATTTCTCGGATAAGATGTATCAATTAAATGAGAATTGTACATATGGTGCTCCCTCCAAGATAAGTTTTAATTACTATTGATTTTGTATACATGGAAACTATTTATTAGCTTTTAATTAATATAAATGTATTTTCATGTTTCTGAAGAGAAGTTAACATTTTCAATTTTTACGAGACTGTTATATCAAGTTTTAAACTAAGATAAAATAAATTACTGTTTAACATTGTTGCAATTGTAGGATGTTTATAGTGACTTAAAATGTCGACCTGAATCGGAGCTTTTTAAATTTCTTTTAAAACATTCTTAATAAACTAAGGGATAAAAGAATCAGAAAAAACATTGATTTAAGCACATTTAGGAATATGTATGCAGATACAGAGGAAAACCCTTGCATGTGTAATTATTTTTAACTATATGTAATTTAAAGCCTTTAAACATAATTTTATTTCTGAATAGTACACTTTTAGGACTAGAAGAGTTCAATGCGTTAAATTTGAAATTCTATATTTTTACACACACGCGTCTAAAGTTCAAGCCCGCCTTTAACTTTTTAAGGCATGGTGGATTCGTTTAAAGCCACTTTTTCACACAGTGGCTTTCACAATTGGCTGAAAAAAAATGAGCTTAAACGAAGCTACCGTGCCCCAAATAACCCTATTGATTAGTCATGCCTTGTAGTTGTAGATCACACAGAAACACAGACAGGTCTTTCGGATCATCCAGAACATCCAGTGGTGGCACACAGATTCTTTCAAAAATGGTGACCTCAGACGAAGTCACCGTGCCCCAAATACCCAATCAATTAGCCATGTCTTGTAGTTGAACATCACACAGAAGAATAGGATGATCTCATGGATCATCGAAAACATCCAATGGGGGCACACCACTTCTGAATATACCAAAAGTCTTGTAGAATTGCTTAGTGACAGTTATACCACTTTGGGAATCAATTTGAACCGTTTATGTAGTAAGCTTCTCGGGCTTAACTGCACAGCTTCCAAATGACCACCAACTAAATATTTTCCAGTAAATTTTATCCTTAACAGGCGTTTTATTCGTGACCTCATAAAACCAAAATTTGCATCTAACCGATTAGCAGGGTTCTTATCAGTTTCTGCTAATTGCTATTCTAGTTTTGTTCACCTGCCATCTTTCTCATAATATTTTATCATTCTTTGAACTCATTTTCATTCGTGCCAAATTTTGGACATGTGTGTACACTGCAAACTATGCTTCTGTTTAAAATAATAGGGTATTTCATTTGTTCAGAAATCAAAGAAACGTTTATTTTTAACATGAACCTGATAAATCATCAACAAACGAATAATTGAAAGTAATCTTTCAGCTTGATGAATGCTCTTTTTTCTTCTTACTTCCAACAGAAAATTCTAGTGCAACCGTGCACAGAAATTAGTGAAACATTATACTATAGTTAGATTACCATAGTGTAACCTTCCACAAAAAAAAAGTCATGTATTACTTTACACCAGATATCTCGGTTAAGTTACTCTATAACAGTAGAGGCAGCATCGTTGCCACCGTTTTAATGCAGTAAGGTTACACAAAATATATCTTAGTGTGGTCCACTTGCTCAGAAGTTTCAAAGCTTTCTTAGTGACCCAGCGGTGAGCTAGTATCACATAAGCACACAAAAATTGCTAGTGCCAACAAAAATACATTGACCGAAATAACAACTGCATAAAAAAATAGATAACTGTTTAAGTTTGAAAGAAATCCAAACGTTATTGAAAAGAAACTTTTCTTTGGTGTCCAAATTAAAAAACAGAGGAGTCTTTACTTCTGGGACTACTCTCATATTTTCAAAAGATATCAATGATACTAATAATATAGTATTGATAACTAGTAGAAGTAGGATTCATCTATGTAAATTATGCCAAGTATGCAAAAAACTACTTTTAAAATAAAAATAGATTACAGATGAACGCGTATGACTAAACAGTCTTGCATCGTTTTTAATGGAATACAGAACAGTTAGGTGTTTTTAACCATTGTAAGTTTGTATAACCTAATAAATAAGTGTCTATGGTTGCACTTACCCCAAATCAAATTTTTTGTCATCAAGATATCATTTACTACTCCCAATTAAGTAATTTTTATGCAACTATCTGTATGTGTATATATATATATATATATATATATATATATATATATATATCAGGCTTGGAGTAATCGTCGATTACGTAATCGTAATCCGTGTAATCGATTACATTTTTTCGTAATCATAATCTTAATCGTAATTTGGAAATTGAACACTCGTAATCGTGTAATCGTAATTTTAATCAAGTATTTCTTGTGTAATCGTAATTGTAATCTAAGTTTGAATAATCGTAATTTAGCCTTGTAATCGTGTAATCCCTACTTGCCGAAAGCAAAAGTTTCTAAGTTACGTTTCTACAATGGTGGGAACCAGGGTTGGGGGGAACTGTGAAGGGAATTGTTCGGCGAATCTTTCGGGGTTGTTCAAAACAAACTTCCGAAAGACTTGGGCCCTGGAGCTGTTCAGTGATCGTTACCGGCTGTTTGTAAATGACGGTAATAAAATCAAGCCCTAAGTGCTTCTCAACCTTTAGGCGCCTATCACAAAAACGTCTACCCTTGATTTTTAGGATGGGTCATCAATTTTCCCTTTCATCAGCTGTCAGTGACAGCAACAAACAAAATCGTCGTTTGCCGCCACCTTGGAAGAGAACAGTGGTGTCAAAATACAAACACATGTTTTCAGTTCGACTGGATTCTGTTAACGGTTATATGCCTTTCGGTGCTTGTTTTCCCTCACTTTCATTAGCGGAACCCCCCCCCCCCCCCAAGCACCCAAGTACTTATCAATATGTGCATCTTCTGCTCCAGTTGAGCGTTTATTCAGCGTTGCTGGAAAATTTTATACGTCTCAGAGGATGAAAATGAAAGCTGAAACCTTTGAGGCATTAGTGTTGTTAAAATGCAATAAAAAATTATTTTAAATATTGTATTTATTTTTAAATATTTACTTTAATATCTTTTATTTGCATTATCTGCATATATTACTGTACTATGCGTGTTTAAAAATTCCGGCATAAAGAAATTAACAAATTTTGTTTTCAATAACTGTGTTAAATTAAATCTGTAACATATGAATTTATTTCAAATAAATATTATAAAAATATGTATATATTTTAATTAATGAACAATAACAAATGATGCAATTACAATTATATAATATAATTTCCCAAATTTTAATTAGTACTTAATAATCAATATTAAATCAATATTTTGTAACAAAGCCATAACTTTTCCGTCATATTTCGTTGCCAAGGCTAATTATCTGAAAAAATCAAAATTCACTCGAAAACAATTTGTGTTTACAGGCTGCGCTATAAAATAAAAAAAAGATAATATTCATGTGAAATGAATACCTACATATTGGAGAAGTAATAAATGCTTTAAGTAAAATAACTAAATCTTATAATTCATTATACAATATTTCATGGTGAAATGTTAAAAAATTGAAAAGTGTCCAGAATTAAATCCACTAGTGCGTGTACCTGTATCTAATCACCTACAAACGACATACGAATAAAATAGTTGTGCAGTATTTAAGTGTACTTTAAAAGGTTCAAATTCATTTGGATGTGCTTTTATTATATTTATTGCTTCTTTACTGCAGCAACGTCAGAATTCAAAAAAATAAAATAAATAAATAACTAAATTAAATAAAATAATAATAAATCCTTAAGTTAAGATTACACATTAGTTGCAATCATCATTTCATTCATCACTATGTTAGATAATCAAAAATCACGATTTTTCAACTATAACGCTGTTGTCGTGAATGAACATTATGTAATGATATATATACATATTCCTCACAAATCTGTAATCGCGTAATCGAAATCGTAATCGGCACATGATAATCGTAATCGATTACGTTTTTCTACGTAATCTAATCGTTGTTGTAATCGTAATAGCGATTTCACAGAGGACTGTAATCGTAATCGTAATTGTAATCTCCATTTTTTCATGTTCGTAATCGTAATCGTAATCGATTACATTTTCTCGTAATTGACTCCAAGCCTGATATATATATATATATATATATATATATATATATATATATATAACGAAAATAAGTGTAACAAACAGGCTAAAAATGAATGAAACATCAACTTTTTTTTAAAGGAGCTAATTATGTAGTGAATCTGGTCGAGTGAAGATAGGACTTAAATAGAGTAACATGAAATACTATTTACATTTCTCTTAATAACTGGTTTTTAGGGAAAACGAATTATATCCTCAAACCATCATAAGCGCATACTACTCATAGATCTCTCTGTAATGCAGTGTCACTTGCAAAATAAAAAGAAGTATTTATATATTCTGTTGTAAAAAAAATATATTTTGTCTAAAATGGTTAATGGAAGATAATATAGACTAGATGGTTTAAAGTTTAAATCATTGAAAACCTTTGAATGTTCGGTTTTTGCTACCATATGGAGACTTCTGATTTCTCTCATTTTTATATTACATCTCATTTCATTGCTTTTTTTTTTTTTTTTTTGACTTTTTGCCTTTTTTTTCGGTAGTAGTGTATAAGTTGGAAAAATATTGTCAACTTGATATGTATCAGGAACAATCACACCAGGACTCTTGAAAGAACAGGATTGCCCCATTGGTGATTGTGGAATATCTGGAATACCACTATATGCTACACGCAATGTTGAGAAGTGAATCTGTAAACTGATGTAAAAAGTTTTGTCAACTGAAAAAACAACTACGATATAGCAACCGATCAAATAAGCTGCAATGACCGTATCTGTGTGATTAAGTTATCAATGCCACTAAATCTCTTGCTAGCTAAGCATATTAACCGAAAGGTTTTCACAAACCTATGAATGTGTTTTTACATTGTACATTTTGTGTGCATTTTGCATTGTAATACATATTGGGGGGTTTGGGGGGGCGGGGGGTCAAATTTGTTTTTACATTGTTTATTTTCTGTGCATTTTGCAAAGGGTACATTGGGAAAAGACGCCATAGTTTTCAACTTTATTTTACATAAAATGGAGCGTTGGTTTTATTTTTAACATACTTTTGTGACTGGTAAAAAAAATTGCGCTTTGAAAAACAAATTTTTACCTCCGAAAATTAATGTTTTCAAAACGTTTGCATTTCGGTATCTTACCCCAATGATATGATAATATGCCGAAATGCGTAATCAGCTTGGGGTAAGATACCGTACACGATATATGAAGCCAATTGCTGCGTACAGCGTATTTTGTGTAATTACATTTTTCCGACGTTTCGGTGTATTTTTCTAGGTCTATGTTTCGAGTAGGATCATTTCTTTCTCCAAGACGTGTCGAAAAGCTACGGCATCTTACAGCAAATACTTACTCGTCATCTTCCCCCAAGGCATTAGACAAGATTTCGGGTACCCATCAGATCGGTAGAAATGACAAAACCATACAAAAACACCACCTAAACCTGTGGTTAATCAACAAAGATATTTGTTAGTTCTCAATGTACATGCTTCTTCATGCGAACTGATTGGCAAACTGTTTTTGTTTATGTTTGAGGTTGAAACACGTGATGCGGCGTCTTACCCCAATCTATCCTACATATTCTCTGAACTCTCATAGCATTCAAACATAAAAGTTCGTGAACTATATTTCATTACATATCACTGATTTTAAACATATCATAATTATCACCCACTACCAATTTATTACTTTTCACACATATCATTAAATCCACTTATAGATATTGGGATAGAGTATTTTATGTTAAAATGTATATTTTATACAAGAAAAAGTGCCCGTAGCGCAGTTAAGGATAGGCGTAAAACACAATCTATAATTATTGAAAGTCCTTTAATCAAAAATATAAATAAATTTAAATTATTTGTGGAAGGTGGTCGAATTCTGCTCTCTTAAGTTAACAGCTATAATATATCAAATATAACCATACCTGTTAATGTTAGTTGTTCAACATTAGACGCACAAAGTTTGCTTCAAAATGCATCTGAGTAAGTTTGTTCTGTAAACTTGCGTAGTATTACCCTACGCAATCGGGCAATTCTGTGCACTTTATCTGCCAGTGAAGAAAACACGAAACTGATATGTAATTGTAATCACTAACAAGTAAATGGTAGACTTTACTCATTTTCATACACATAAAACACATTTTAACATATTACAAATTATCAAGCTAGTTCGTATAGAGAGATTCTATTTGTTTCGCATTTGAGTGCTGCTTCAGAGTACCAAACAAAAGCTAAATTTAATCTTTTGAGTCTATGGCTTGTGTATAATGTAGTAGAAGTAACAGGTATACTCTATTTACAAGTATTCCTAGGTTTTTATGTAAGTTTGACTAGAATAATTATAAAAAAAAACAATAAAATAGCATCTGCGCTCTGTGGCTTAGTATTTTTGACTTAGTGCTGAAGTCACTAAAAAATTAAACCTCATTTATTCATCCACTCTTAGAGTAGAGATAAACTGCGCCGATTGCACTTCCTGAACTGAAGAGACATTCTCAATCTCGAGGATATGAAATTAAGAGGAACGCGAACTGGGTATGAAACCGAATTGTGGTTGAAATGTTAATGTTCATACTTTTGACACTCGGGTACGCGATTCAGAGTAGATACAGCTACTCGATTTAAGGCAAAATACGGCTTCCTTTTTTTGAGCACCATTAAGGTGGAAGTCCATTTTATCTCAACGCACCTGTCTTAAGGACCCGTTTATAGGCAAACATTCGCGACACACATTCACACGGAGAAGGGACAAGGTCAGGAGTGTAAGAAAGTACATCCATGACCGATCCGGGATTCGATCCCGTGGCCTCCCCATCCCAGTCAGACTTATCTGAATACTAGAAAAGGTAGCCGGCTGTGGTTTAAATAGATATCATCATCAAAAATGCATACCATACAGTATTTATTAATTCAATCATGAAAGCATAAAACCCAACTTTAAAATATTTGTGCTAGTAACATTTAAATACTGTATGATATTTTATAGCTCAACCTTTCTCAAATTTGCGCATGCGTCAGGTCTCTTCTGATTTTCTCAAAATACGGGGAGGGGATTGCAAAGCAACATTCAACGAGGAAGGAACAAGCGAACAGAAACTGAAAACATTAGGAAGTTCGACTCCTTAACCTATCATGGAACCGTTCGTGGCTGCCAGGCGCTGAAGTTCAAAAACTAACAGTAGCTTACAAGCTATTGCTGCTCGGAATTACACCACAAGACTTGCGCAGAGTTATTTTTACATGATGTCATGCGGCTAAAAACGTATTTCATTCAAATACATTTGCTATGAATTCTCAAAAACAAACGCACAACGTCAATAATCAACTGCTATAAAAGATAAAAATTCTAAAGTTTTTGTACTTTCATTTATTTTAACAAAAAGATTGTTATAGCAAACGACAGGTGAAAATATTATCACGCATCCTTCCCCCCCCCCCGGATAAAAAAAACAATTATAATGTCATATCTTCTTCGCAGTAAGCTTTCAAGTTCCAACGCCAGTGGCAGTATTATGCACATAATCATGGGGCCTCTGTGATTTGAGCGTCATTCTCGTAATCCCGAGGGAGCTGGTTCGATTCCCGCCCTCCACCCTGATTGTAACTTTCTTTTCAGTACTGTAAACTGTGTCCCACACTATGTACGTGTCTCGTACTACCTCAATTATAAAAGAAAATCTTTCTGGGGTTTGTCCGGAGGCTCCTCTATATGTGAGGCTGATTAGCTTTAAAATAAAGAAATAAAAAATAAATAAATACACATAATCATGTGGCTTATCCGAACATAAACACGTAGAATCCCTTTAATGGGCAGAAATCGACCACTCTTCTTTATCGACAAACAAGATAATGAAAGCTCAGTTATAGAAAAAAGAAATAAAGATGTCTGTTTCCGCCAAAAAGATTACTTATTAAAAATAATAATTTAAAAGGGTAATGAACAAAATTTTGCTGCTTAAGAAATCACGCACGTATGTGTGATTTCTTTTTAAAAATTTTCGTCATTACCTATTAGTTTAATGAAATATATGAACGGTCACGTGCGGGACAAAATGGCTACTTTTTCGTGGTATAGCCCGAACACATTTTTTTTCAACGGTTTAAACTCTTATTTCTCAACAAATGAGATATGTTTCATTAACATTGGAGCCTTAGCTTTCAAAATCTAGTTTATTTTGTTATTGCTATATTAAAGGAGCAAAAGTATTGGCTAATTCATACAACTCATTACACGAGCTGACTTTAGACGTCCCGCATACGACGCATACAAATAAATTAAATTTGAAGCAACAAAATTGTTAAACAATATATAACTGTGTGGAAGAGTATATTTGCATCAAATCCAAAGATCAAAAAAATGTGTTTACTCCTGTTGAGCTAAAATATAAAGAGCTGTAGCAAAATGTTGCTGAAAATTTGGAATCTGATTGTCGAGCACGTGACGGTCAAATGGCCTTTTAATACATGGATTTTTCTAATTTGTTTTAACAATATTAGCATTAACAGTGAGTTATTTGCACTTAAATCATAATTCTTATTCCTTATCAACCTGTACAAACTTTTCCACTAACATTCCTTTTTAAATACACAAACAAAATAAGATTAAACCATAGATGCAGTAATACTAGATGCACAACTCCGTATAGCAACCAGTGGCGTGGCAGAAAATTTTTGAAATTTAAGGTTAAAAATCGCGCATTTAGGTCATTACTTGAGCATTCATACATATACACAGTCCAGTCACATTAATGTGACCACCACGTACTTTCGACGTAGACGTCAAATTACCAATCACAAAAGGCTCTTGGTTGCACAATGCAGTTGAGGGTGTATAAAGGGTGTATGAGGGCTTTGGGAACCATTTCTATCATTGGCATAATGCAAAAACGGGGCGATTTATCCGACGTCCAAAAGGGCATAATCATTGGCCTTCGGGCCAAGGGTGGAAGCATTTCCAAAATGGCTGAGTTTTTGAGCTATTCGCTTGCTATCGTGGTAAAAGTGTACCGTGCATGGCAAAATGGGACTGCCAAAAATCAGTGACGTGGAAAATGTGGGGCACCAGGAGTCATAGATGACAGAGGCGAATGACGGCTGCGGAGATGCGTTCGGGTTGATAGGCGGGCTACCGTTGAGCAACTGACCCCCCCCCCCAGATGAACCATAGGGCTACCAACATCATCTCCCAAACTTCTATTTAGCGGACGCTGCTGCGTCTGGGCTCCCGAAGCACAAGACTGGTTCATGTAGCTATGCTGACTACTGTCCATCGACGACAAGCCCTGGAATTTTCACGCCAATACCGCAGCTGGAAGTTTATTGAGTGACAACAGGTAGCATTTACTCACAATCAGCATTTAATCACATTTTATGCTCCATCGGGCAGATGGACGTTGGTGTATAAGGCGTGAAACCTCTGAAACCAAACACCCCATTGCCGGAACGGTTCAAGCTGGAGACGGGAGCATTATGGGCTGGGGAATGTTTTCCTGGCATTCTCTGGGCTCACCCATCATTGTGGAAGGCACGATGAATTAATACAAGTACGCATCTGTCTTTGCGGACCATGTCCACGATTATATGTGCATTGTTTTTTCTCAGAATGATGCCATCTACCAGCAGGACAATGCGAAGTGCCATACAGCTGCCAGTGTAAGTGCGTGGTTCGAAGAGCACTAGAATGAGTTTACCCTTCTTCCCTGGCCAGCATACTCTCCAGATTCAAACAGAATCGAGAATATGTAGGACCATCTCGATCGGGTTATTCGCTCCATGAATCGTCATCCGCGTAATCTTGCCCAGCTGACCACAGCATTGGAGTCAGCATGGCTCAAACTACCAGTGAACACCTTCAGGGCCCTAAATAAATCTCTTCCTGAACGTCTCACAGCAGTCAGTTCTGCGAAAGGTGGTTTTTCAGGCTTTTGACAGGTGGTTACATTAATGTGACTGGACTGTGTAGTTTTTTGCTTCATGGAGAGTTCATGACTCCCTATCCCCCGTGGTCTAGGACAATGTCGGCAACCACGGGCTGCCATCGAACGCCAGAGGATAGGCGAATCTCGAACACAAGAAGGAAAAAGTTGTTTGTGACTCTTAAAAAGACTTCAGGTGCTTGTCCGTTTACTGAGTTGTCTCGTTTCCCCATGGAATCGGTTTTTCGTTGTGCTCTATTTAGCACCGCATCTATGAATTAAACCGACAAACAGTGTTTAAATGCCCTTTTTCATTTAGTCCTCTATGAACGAGACAAATAAAAGTCTAAAGGAGTTTATGAATCATGAATATCTATAAAAATTGTGTGAAATGTATTTTTACACTTGCTTAGATATGTGATATATTTGATTAAGAAATTCAATGTGGTTGACATATTGAAAAACTCTTAAACAGGCAAAAATGTTTTACTACGAACAAAAAGTGTGTATTGAGCCCTGTAAGTAGTTTTAGTCTTATTTTTGAAAAGCATCTTTCACCTAGCAGAAATTTACGACTTTTCAATGGTATATGAGCTAATATTTAGAAAAGTGCCAATTTGAGTCCCAAGTGAATTTTCACTAGTATTTCAATAACTAGTTAAAAAAATAATTTTCCCAAGAAAGAAGACAAAGTTTTGCTTTCGTTTCATCTAATGACATCAGAAGAAAAAATTCTTCAGAAAATATTGTTTTTATACATCAAAAATCAGATCGGTAACGTGTCCCCAGTAGCAAAGCTTAGCATGCAAACAGGTCATGCGCACTTTCTAACTTCCCAAAAACACGCACTTGCACAAAAAACGATTCTAGTTTTACCCCTTTGTTAATATTTTACTTCATTTTTGTTTTAATCGATTTCTGCTTTTCTAGCCGTTTCGAAATAAGCGTGTTCCAAGTTCCGCCATCAGAGCGGTAACAATAACTTCCGATCTATATTTAGGCGCACAAAATCATATCCTGCACCTATACCACGTGATACTGGGTACCTGGTGGGATGTTTTATCGCATCGTAATTAAAAATTTGCATTTCTGCATCTAAAATTGAAGGTAAGATTTTTTAAAGTGATTTTATAAAATGTGTGTCATTTAAGCCATCAGATCGGTAACACGCGCTAAAATGCGCAGATTTTATTATTTTATAAATTATTTTATATATAAGTATAGTCCTTTATTGGAAGTGAAAAAAACCACGTGTTTGATTTTGGTTTAGCGCGATTGACTCGGAAATAAAAAAAAAACTTTGTCAGAGTTTCTCAGATCGGTAACAGTCAGAGCGGTAACATTGAAAAATAGCGAATATGTTACTGAACTAACTCACACATTTCAGAATTATTAAAAAGCAAAAATTATAGGTTTTAGCCATATATATTGAATATTTTTGTTCTTAAAAAATGAAAAGCAATGAGTTTAGTACAATTGCTTCACTTGTGGTTTGTATGACCTGACAATAGAAGTTAGTAAAATAAGAAAAATTGACACTGCAGAAATTAAGTTAATTAATTATTATTATTTTATTTATTTTTTTATTTTTTTGGTGCTTCAAGTTCTGATAACTTCGCTAAATAACTAGATAATAACTAGCATGCTAAATTTGAATTTCTGATCAAGAAATTAAATTTCTTGCAACTAATTAAAGAAAAGCAAGCAGCAGAGTTGCGTGTTGAAAAAGTTGAAGTTGTGTGTTGTTTCAAAACAAAACAAACGTTTTATTAGCTTGGATTTGGTAATATCATAATTTATTTTATCTAAAAACCTTATCGCTTATTTTTATTTCCAAGAAATGCTTTTTTATAATGAAATTTGATTTTTTAGCTAATATATATATTTTAATGTAATTATCTTAATTCTATGTTAAAAATGCAAGGAAATGATATCATTTTTAGAGATGTTAACGAAGACTGAAAGCATAAACTCAAATACGTAGCTCATACACTGGCGGCAAAAAAAATCCCAACACCAAGAAAGACTTGTGTTAGATAAACGAAATTTGGTAGGCGTGTTTATACAACTGAAAGATGACATCGATTGAAATTTCGTGTTCCGCGCATAAGTGTGGCGCAGCTGGCGTCATTCCGAACATGCAAATAAGGCTTGTTTTAAAAGCGTGTTGTGAAGCTCATGTGTATTATTTTTCCGTGAAATTGGACGAATTGCGTTCATTTTAGCCAGGAATACCTTTTAAGAAGACGAAGAAGCCATTATCAACAGCTCACCGAGTTTAAACGAGGTCGTACAAATTGCCTACGAGAAGGTGGATTTTCATTTCGCGATATTGCAGAAAGACTTGGGTGGGAATGTTTCCACCATGCATGATTATTGGAAGCTATGGACAAGGGATGGTACTACCTCAAGAAGATCGAGTTCCGAGATGCCACGTGGCACGACTGAGAAGGAAGATCGCCGAATCTTGCGTACGGCTGTGGCGCATCGTACTGCATCTGCGGCTGACATTCGAGCTGCAGTTGGCACCGTCGTGACCCAAGGAATGGTAAGAAACTGTTTACTTCAAGGACAGCTCCGAGCCAGGCAGCCTGTAACCGGTATTCCATTGACTGCAAACCATTGCCTTTTCCGACGGCAGTGGTGCCACGACAGAGCTCACTGGAGGTCGGAGTGGAGATCTGTTGTAATTTTTGATGAAAAGAGATTCTGAATTAGTGCCAATGGTGGCTGTATATTGGTCAGAAGGAGGCCAGGGGATCGCCTGCATCCAAGCGGTCTACGGCCTAGACACACGAGACTCACACCTGGAGTTATGGTCTCTGGAGCAATTTCCTACGTCAGCAGGGGCATTCTTCTGGTTATCCCAAACTCACTGACTGAAAATTTGTCGTCAGTCTGTTAATTTAACCAGTAGTACAGCCCTTCATGAGTAGCATTCAAGAGGGCGTTTTCCAACCGGATAACGCTCGCCCTCACATCGCTGCTGTAACGCAATGTGCTCTACAGAGTGCTGACATGTTACCATGACCTGCAAAATTACCAGGTCTGTCTCCAATTGATAACGTATGGGATATCATGGGATGGTACCTCGAGCGTCATCCACAGTCAGCAATGACGGTCCTAGTATTGACACAGCAAGTGCAACAAGCATGGAACTCCATACCAGAAAGTGACATTCGGCACCTGTATGACATAATGCATGCACGATTGCAGGCTTGCCTTCAAAATTCTGGAGGTTACACCCTCTATTAAATTAACATAATTTCACATTTGCACAGCATTTTCTTGAGCTTAAATTAGCCAGTGATCTTGTACATTTAATCAATTAAACATGTTAACTAGACAATTGCATTACCCAAATTTCATTACTTTACGGCAATTTTTTCTTGGTGTTGGGATTTTTTTTTCCGCCAGTGTATTAACATCAGATCTTTAACACTCGTCAGATCTGTAACGGCTTAAAAGTGAGTAATCTAAGGAGGGGGTAAATAACTTCCTTGACCTCCCCCCTTTTATTTTCTTGCATTTAGACCCAATTTAGACTTAGAATCCAATATTATTTTTTTCTGCAAAAAAAATTTTTTATCAGAAAACTCCAACTTCAAATTGGCACTTTTCAAAATATTGGCTCATATGTATCATTTAAGTCTCTACAGAAGGCAACTGTTCATTGAGGGGATTGATGTATATGATGTGCCAAAGTAAATTGCAATTTATACTGAATATTCGTCGATAAAAGCTTTCAATACTATGAAAAGCAAGCGCATAGATTGAACAAAAATATCACATCATCTTCAAAAGTTATTTGAATTTACAGCGACATCGCTATAACACGGTGAAATAGAGGAATTGTTATTGATATTGACATTATTTGCCATTTATTAGTTCATCTTAGTTATATTTGAATTATCTTTCATATATTGGACATATTGTGATCCTTTACATCTTCATTTTTCCCTATATCTCTTGAACATCGTCTCAGTTTATACAATACTAGGAGTAAAAGCATCAGCTGCATATTCATCCACAACTGAGAATATTTTTGAAATTTCATTTCTGCATGTCTAACAAAGAGTTTAATTTCAGTTACTTATGTCCCAAAGCAGCAAAGAAAAAAAATAAAACATTATGTATTTTTAGTTGCAAAACGTAACTGCTCGTATTATCAATTTTTACAAATATCCTGCATACCTTGAATATTATGACGATCCTCAGCACTCTAAAATATTTAACTTAATTTAAAATTTCAGTTATATGTCTTCTAAAAATTGAAATATTGGTTACTTTTGTTCTAAAAGCTGATGTTAGTAAGTTTTTTTCCCCATTTAACTTAAATTTCCCTTAAAGATGTAGTTTTATGGATGTGTTCTAATGCTCCGAAATATTGTAAGTTACGACTGATGATAATAGTAAGTTATTACAAAATGATTGCTAATTTCATGATTACTAAATGACTGCTAAAATTCAGATTCAATCAGAACAGGTGATTTAAAACTTCATTATCAGCCAGTACTTTTGGGAAATAGACGGTAAATAATTGTTTAATATGCATACAGTGAAAACTTTAAGCATGACGTGTAATTTTAACCGATTTATTTCCAGATAGAAATGTTGAGCATATTCCCAGCCCTTAAATTATAACAACAGGAATCACTATACTATTATGCACTTTATATGTTTTGATAAGTGATTACCGTATTGACTGCACAAATGTTTTACATGGTCGCACAATATAAATCTATTGTAGGGTGATTATGGAAAATATCTTTTGTACTGTATTGTTTTTTATGTGTATCAGTGAATATGCTGAAGAATATAATGATGTTGTAAAAACAAAAAAGAAATTCTTAATATGTATCTCAAGATTAAATATTAAATTTGTTTTTTAAAAAGCTTATTTTGTCATTATGTTTGAACCGTCCGATCTTAGGCAGTGCACCAAAAAAGTGGAGGGTCAAAAGAAATGGGGGGACAACATCTCCATTAGCTGTTTTTTTTTTTTTTTTTTTTGTCAGAAAAATTTTGCAATATGATTGGATTTTAGCATTAGCTAAATATCTAACGGACAAAGCGTAGCTGTACACCCGTATTTTCCCCAAAGGAAAAATTTGCAAAGAGCTCCATACAGGGTGTTCCGTTTAACCAGAAAGACCTCTTATTTCGCAACCATTTGTCCAAGATGCTTGGTGTAAAAATTCTCCAAATGAAGCACAGAGTTAAAATGTTGAAATTTTTAGCAAAAAATAATCAATAAAAAAATATGAAATCTAGTTTTTCATGCGGACTCCAGGTCCCTTAACTTATAATTAAGAAAAACAATCTTCATTGAAAAATAACTCCAACACAAAAAATTTGAAAGATTTGCGATTGAAACTCAAACAGTTGTGTGATAACAAAGTTTTCTGGGCCAGGGGCAGAAAATGGGATCAGGACGTATCGCCCCTTCAACAGAATGACAGGCCTTATGTATTAAAATTAGAAACGTGTAAAATTAGAAAGTGTGTTAAAATTAAAAATAAAAAATGCTGTAATTGTCCATTTTCCACCATGCACGTGTTCAGTGTTTGTTTGTTTCCAAAAAAGTAAATTATTTCCTTTATTAATCAAAATAAAAAAAGCCTAATCTTCGATACCATACATTAAAATAGCTTCAAAAGCCCAAAAAATGAAAATATTTACAGGATGCAAAAGGTTTTAATTTTAAGCACGGGACACAATTTGCAGCCAAGTAAAAGTTGAATGCCGAGACATGTATGCTAAAAAGGATATAAATTATTACTATAAAAAACTAAAATAAGCTAATTCTCGGTAATATAGGTTAAATGAGCTTCCAACTGTCTGCAATATTAAATTATATGCAAGATGTAAAAGGACTGAAATTTCAAGCATGGAAGTAATTTTTCAGATTGTATGTGTTGTAGCTGACAGGTTCACAAAAAATAGTTAATCATTTTAGCAATAAGTAAGATAAGCTAATCTTTGGCCCATATAAGTAAAATTACTTTTAACTGTCCAAACATTTATAATATTTTCAAAACGCAAAAGGATTGAAATCTCAGACATGGAAAGCAACTTCCCCGGACGCATGGTATATGATGCGCATTGAAATTGCTATGAAGACAACACTGAAGGCAATCTGAAATATAGCAGTGAGATTAGGCAAAAGGAAACCTTCTGAAAAGATAAGGGGAGGGAAACTTACGACCCCTGCAAACCATAGTTAGTAGACAGGTCCTTCGTAGTATGACGTCATCAAAACAGGCACAACGCATCCTTGCTTAAAGATTGCGGAAGTTAAGTGGCGTGAGTTTGAAAGCAGAAGTATTGTAGACTTGAGGCGGAGCAGCTGAGTTTGAACTAAAAAACAGAGAAACTCCGCTGAAAGAGGAACAGTTGACATGACTGAAAAAATCTGAAAAATAGGAAAAGTAATCATAGTAATTCAGTAAAACAAAATTTTCGGCATTACAAAAATTGAGTAAATAATTTCACACGAATGCTAAGCGCAGCTTCAAGATGTGTACTTGAACACCATACTGATATTTTCAAAAAAAAAAACTCTTGAAGATTTTACTAAATTAATATATAAATAGCACTTCCAGAAAAGAATTCATTGCAGAAAAACATGAGTAAACAAAAAGAAAAAAAAACACGAAGACTGGCTTTAAAAAACATTTTATTGAAATATTAAAATACATTACACTGGCCATTTCTGGAATGGAATGTAATAATTTGCAAGGCAATTATATTCTTCTTAAATTCAAAATATAAAATATAAAGCTAATTCAAGTTACTTCCACAAAAAAATTTTATAACGAATTATGCATGAAATCAAACATCATAATTTTAAACCAGGAACTTAAAGTTGAAATTTTAACTTGGTATTGAAAAGCACCATAGTTTATAGGAACAGTAGTCATAATAAGTATACATTTTTCAACAACACTAAAAAAACATGAAGTAGAGTTTTAAAAAAACATTCAAAATGATACACATAAAACACATAGAAGGCACATAATAAATACATTTCAACACTTTGGAGTACTTTAGAATATGTGGAATGAAAAGTGAATTTTTCTTTTTAAATTAATGAAAAATTTATCGCTGACTGTACACAGCAAATACATATTTTATCACATACAATACTGCCACATAATTTAAAAGGCCCTAGTTCCAAATTGTTCTGTGATTTGTTTTACAGATTTTTTTGTTGTTTGTTCAAAGATATATTTATCAAAGATATTCATAATTTTGTTCCTGCAGGATTCCACTAATGAGCTAAAACATTATTTTTTAAAAATATAATAGCATTCATGAAGGTTAAAAATTTGTCTTTGAGTTGTTTCAACATTTTTTTTCTCTTGGAGATAGGGCTCTTATGAAGGCAGAATAAAAGGAGAGTAAAGTTTCAATTAACACTGCTTTAACCAATATTATATTCCTATTTTTCTCCAATTTATTTATGAGTGATTCCATACCAAATAACCTGAAAAAAGAAAAGTTGGTCACACGACTGACTCCGATTTTCTTTTAATTTGGCACACATGTTGATCATATAGATGCATGGAAAAGTCCAAATTTTTAGGTTCGTACTCTACTTATTTTCTGAGATACAAAACCTCAAAGTTTGTCCGCCACGTCAAAATACTAAAAAAGTGATGTTATTTAATCATATTTTTTAAAAAATTGTACTCATGCAAAAAAAAAAAGTGTTAGATATCTATGGAAACTAGTTACTTCACTCATTCAGAAAAAAAATACTAGAACGTTCATAATGAAAATTGCTAAGGTACAGGGTTCTTTGAAGTTGTCATCACAAAAACTCGATTTTGCTAAAATTGAGGAATTTATTCCAAAAAAAGGAAGACATAACCAAAGGTTTACTCACTTTCTGGTAGTGTACAGATGTTTACTATAAATGGGAAAAATAAGAAACCCAAGTTATGCATTGTATACCCATTTATAGTAAACATCTGTATACTACCAGAAAGTGAGTAAACCATTGGTTATGTCTTCCTTTTTATGGAATAAATTCCTCAATTTTAGCAAAATCGGCAAAATCGAGGTTTTGTGATGACAACTTCAAAGAGCCCTGTACCTTAGCAACTTTCATTATGAACGTTCTAGTTTTTTTTTTTTTTTCTGAATGAGTGGAATAACTAGTTTCCATAGATATCTAACACTTTTTTTTGCATGAGTACCATTTTTTATAAAAAATGATTAAATAACATCACTTTTTTAGTATTTTGACGTGGCGGATAAATTTTAAAGTTTTGTATCTCGGAAAATAAGTAGAGTACGAACCTAAAAATTTGGACTTTTCCATGCCTCTATATGATCAACATGTGTGCCAAATTAAAAGAAAATCCGAGTCGGTCGTGCGACCCCCATTCGGTGAGTTGGTATGGAATCACTCTTATAAAACAAATATAATTCAACTGAAGGAGAAGAGGAAAATAACTGAAATGCCAACACTTATAACAAATATTTAAGTTGAAGCTAAAATGCATCAAACACAAAGATTCTGTATAGGAAAAAAAATCATCAACTGTTTATTTTACTCATACTTTGTAAAATTTATAACAACTGTGCGATGCATTGTGCAGCAACAAATCAACTTTCATTACAGTCTTCAAAGCATAAACAGATATTCAGAGGCACTTTTCAACCACATATTTGCATAAAAACAAGTTTAATATGATAAAATAACATATAAATATTTTAAAGAAAAGCTAATAGTTGGAAATCAAAAAGAAACTTTTTACAAATAAAGCAGTGATGAGTCTAGTTTTAGAATAAAATTCATGCTAACAAAAACTTAGGTTTACAAGATATTAAAACAAAAACAAGGAAACATGAACAATGGTGGCAAAGCCTAACTCATGAATTATGTGTAAATGTCACTGACACATTATATTATGCAGCAATATAAATGAAGGTTGAAATGTTTCAGTAGCTACCAATCTCTTCTTGTTCAGGCACTCAAAGCGTAAAACCAAGTGAATCAAAAATGTCAAAAACATTGAATGTGCTAAGATATGAGGAGGGGGGGCATTTCAAGAAAATCGCAAAGTGAGGCTGAATGCTACAGCTCAAATTTTTCCAGCAGAAATACCTTTGGCTGAAATCAATGATGTTTCAGTTGTATATTAAACATGGTGTTTACTAATGAGCATGGCACAATAGAAATATATATGAATGTCATAACATTTCATTCTTAAAATAGCTAAATTTTTATAGCTTCTGAGCAAATACAAAATTACTATTTAGGTAGAACAGAGTTCGGGAGAATGGGAGAAATGCATTTATGGTTTAAAAAAAAACATTAAAAATTATTTTTATCTTGTCCAGTAGCTGCAGCAGCTTTAGATTCTTGTCAATATATCTACTGGATAAGCAAGCAATATTATTTCACACTTTATTTCATTTGAAATGCAGTGCTGTCTCATTTTTCTTGACTTTCTCTTTACATATGCTTGCGATAATGTAGTTAAATGTCTGACTGTTTTTTCTTTTTTTTTTTAATTAAAGTGAGTTCCACGATAGAAGATCAACTTAATATGTAAATGGGTATACACTGAACTTATTAGAAAATGTTCTACTCTGACAACTATCTCTTAATGATCCTGCATATAAGTATTCTAAATAAAAGTACTGGATCCTTGCAATTTGAATTAAGCATGAAAAATACTGTGAGAAATTTTGGAACTCATGAATTAGAACAAAGGTACAACTGTTAAAAAACTATCTGACAAACACCACTTCAGCTACATTAATGAAAGAAAATCTGCTAAAAGAGCATCATGAACTGTTTTACACAATTATAAATTTTTAAACGAGTTGTGACGCATAATTTTTACAGTTGTTGAAAATGACAATTGTGAGGAAAATATGTCAAAAAGAAAAATTTCATTTCTCATCATAGCACTAAAAGTCAACTACTAATCAATGAAAGTAAATAAAAACATCTCACAAAAAAAAAATTAAAAAAAAAATCACTATTTCATTCAATTAATTCCAACTCTGTTTATTCACTTGGTTTACTAAATTGTGAGATATTTGAAAACAAATTCATTCAACATATCATTCTTACACATTATTTATCCAATATTTTCAGACATAAAACAGTAAGTACTTTCATCAATTTATAATAACAAAAATAACTTTTTAAAACACTTTCACAAATTTAACACAATAAAATGGTTACATATTCAAAAGGTAAAGTGTTCACAACATTAATATTACACATCATATTTCAAATTTGAAAACTGACTAGTTTCCTTAAAAGAAAGCAAAATAATAATTTTAAAAAGTCTTTAGGTTTCAAGTAACATCAAAACATATAAAAGAAAACAATAAAATATTTTTGCCATCAAAACTAAAAACACATGGGTCAACTCCAAATAAATATTCTTCATTTTCCAAAAAAAGACAAAAAAAATAAAAATATAACAGCAGTTTCTTTTCTTTTTCGAATTTCATTTCATAGCGTGCCTAAACAGCAAGGATATCATCGAACTAAAACTTAAAGCTCTCAATGTGTTATGAAGCAATTTCAAAAATTTATACAAAAAAGTATGAAGTAACAAACAATTAACATCACGTTATTTCAAAAATATGCAATGACAACTTCTAACTTTCAAAACTAAATAAATAAATAAATAAATAAATAAATATGTAAAACTCAAGTTTGAAATTCATATACTATAATCTAATTGCACTACAGAACACTAAACTTGTTAAAGTATTTAGAAAAGTAGCATGATCACACAAATTTGAGAAACTCTAATAGACACCATCACTGCTTTTGAAAGCCCTTAAAAATTGTACTTTGACCTAAGAAAAGCTCGAGAATAAGAGCATCACAATGTTTTGAGCAAAACATTAGGGAATGAATGAAATTGTTGATGTGAATGCAAATTTAAAATATAAACAGTTATAATCAATAGCAATGAATTCAAGAACCACAGTGTAACAAATTGGAAAATTGTAAGAAAACTTATTCAAAAATACATTTCAGTGCATAGCTTCAGTGTTACCCTAGTTTAGCAATACTCAATGTGTCCTCTTTCCAAGCTAAAAAAAGGAGGGCGAGGAGGTGTAACTTGTATGATGATACTAAGAATTTGCCGATTTTGCTAGTACGTTACAGATATGCAAATGTACAGTTCAATGCAGTAACATATATATTTCATAGCAACTAAACTCTCAATTAAATAATAATTCAAATCATTAAAATAATCACTCTTGACAAAAAACGGTTAAATTTTACTGTGATTCTGTAACTCTTACTCTTAACACTAAGATTACTTTTCAGAAGTTATATATTGAGCTTGTTTTGTGATTCAACATTTTAGTAGTTCTGATGAGAAGACATGTGAGCCTAGTTAGAAACTGCAGGGGATGGAGTGGGATGGTGGGAAGGGGCTTAAATCATAGTCTATAGTTTTTAGGAGATAGGGTCCTGCGACCAAACTGACAAGGGTTTCGCCTTAGCTAAACGAACGTTGTCTTTGATAAAATTACATGAATGATCATATGGGAAAAAAGGGAGAAAACCTTAATGAAACTTTCTCGATAATGTAGAAATTTGAAAAGATAAAATTGGCCATGCCTCTTCTTACAAATACACACAATATGTTTTATAAACTATAATTTCCTTCAAAAAAAAAACAGCTAGGGTAATACTGATAGCCAAATAAGTCTTTTGGGAAAAAACTTTAAAATGAAATTAATTTCAATAAAAATATATATTTACTTACAATACCAAATATTTATGTTAATATATTTGTACTAACAGACATCACATCAATATAATAGAATAGTCATGTATAAAAACATTTTTTAGACATGCCACGCAAAATGCATTTAACTGATGAAGATGTATATATAAAACTTTTAACCTTAAAAACTGCATATAAAATAGCTTTTTGATCTAAACAAAAATAACATTTATGTATAACATTGTAAAACGGACGAATCTGTTAAAAAACATTACATGTTTTATAAACATCTGGTTACGTTTGACTATAAAAGTACATTCTTAAATAGAAAGCTCAAAATTAATGTAGCTCACTTTTAAGCATCATCTTTACAGTAGTAAAATGAATTTCAGAAATAAAGTTAAAAACAACAACAATGAAAAGTTCAAATAAAGACTTAAGTTTTCAGTTCAAAAATGAATTCAAGTATTATTTGTTGATAATGATACAAAAAAGTTTTTTTTTTCCAGTTAAAGGAATGCAAATGAATCAAATGCTTCTTTAAAAATAGTAGCAAGTTAAACAAGCAAGCATGTAGGCATTGAATTAAATGAGGAGTGATGAGAAAACATACGAAAGATACTGAAACAAAACATTGTGATATGTTTGTATAGGTATGCAGAACCGATATAAAAATAGGATTAAACAAAATAGCATTATTAGATATTACACTGCTTAGTAGGATTAACAGAGTAGCAAAATTATTTTAAATTTGATACTACATTATTTAAATATCATGACCCAGAATTTCTGTAATTCATCCTGAGTGAGGGCAAATTTTTAAAGTGCAACTCATTAAAAAAGGAAGAATTTCTTTAAACCAAAACTCAATGAGATCTTTTAATTTTATAAGAATGCTGAAATAGAATAAATAATTGCTCTCTCTCTCTCATCATCATTTAAAAATTTTTGAAAAATTCAGACAGTGAATATTTGTCTTCTACAATAAGGAACCCATTATGCATGTCCGGAAAAAAATATAATATGAAATGTCATATAAATCAGTATCCACAAGAAAGAAATGGTCACTTACTAAATAAATGAAACTAAGTTACAAAAATTATCAATTGTGCCTACACTTATTAAGCATAGCAGAAACCAGAAACTGCAAGTATATCTTCCCTGTCATTCAGCAGGAAAAATTCTGTTTCTGTCAGTATTATAACATACTGATTAAAGCTCAAACTTGAAAGTGAAAACAAACATGGAAAATGTTGGATACTCAAAACAGCACATTTTTTATATTTATAGCATTTCAAGAAAATTTCGAAAACTCAGTCTATCAGCTCTCAGTAAACAATCTGCATTAATCTAAAATAATGCCCATTAAAGTCTGACTAGTGACATGAAAATCTCCTCATTTAACTCAATCAATGAAATTTTGTGCAGACAAAGCTATAAGACAAAAAGTTTTTAAGTTTTCAACATATAACATTAATGTGTACATAAACTGAACTTACCAGAGTTGAAATTCATTCAAAATTGCAACATTATATATCACAGCAAGTGCCATAAAGCACATTATTTATAAATAAATAATCCTTAAAACAAAAAATGGAAACAATGTGTAAATAAATTATGAATTTCATGACATTGTTCAGATATGCATAGAGAACAAACTTTTTTCTCAATGTCTTGGAAAGCGAAAACAAGCAAAAGAGCATAATCGTCGATATACCTCTCGACGCACAGCTGCAGTTATTTTAGTACCTAAACATATTGCTGCTGTAACAACAAAAACTACATTGTAGAGTAAAACAATGTAAAAGTTACCCAACCAATAGATTCTGCCAAAGTCCCCAAGTAGATCAAAGTTGGTAATACCTGTTATGAGAAAAATAAAATAACTTCAAATGTGTACATAAAATTATTAATAGCTTCATAAAAAAACAATATTTCAAACCTTTGTAAATGCATGAGCTGATTAACTTTACTTAGAACAAAACATTACACATCATTAAGAAGGAATGTAAATTAAAATTGACACAAACTTAAAACTCTTATTCATATATAAATATGGGAAAAGGGGGCACATGAGAAGTTTTTTTAAACATCACTATTTCAGCAAAAATACCATCAATTTCTCAGAACAAAAGTGTCCCGACTAATGAATAATACTTTATGTGTGCGTGTGTGTGTGTCTAGGAATTTTTTGAGACTGTTTTTTTAATATGTCTTTACTTAATGGTATTTAAAAAACATGTCTTGAAACATTCATATGTGCATCTATAGGCACATATGTAAACAGGACTGGGGCACAACTGTAATTGATTAAAAAAATATAAGACAAGTATCAAAAGAAAAACTCTTCAATATGAAACATAGCCTATAAGTCAGAGTAAATTGTACAGTACACTGAAGTGACAAAAGTCATGGGATAGCAATATGCAAATTTTCAGATGGCAGTAGCATCGCATAGAACAGGTATAAATGCGCAGTGCTTTTACAGAGCTTTCATTTCTGTTCAAGTTATTCATGTGAAGAGGTTTTAACGTGATGATGACCGCACGACGTGAATTAACAGACTTTGAACGCGGAATGTTAGTTGGAGCTAGACGCATGGGTCATGCCATTTCGGAAATCGTTAGAGAATTCAACATTCCCAGATCCACTGTGTCAAGAGTGTGCCGAGAGTATGAAATTTCAGGCATAACATCCCACCATGGACAGCGCAGTGGTCGACCGCCTGCACTTAAAGATCGAGACCGGCGACGTCTGCAAAGAGTCGTAAATTCTAACAGACAAGCAACACTGCGTCAAATCACCGTAGAAATCAATGTGGGACGTACAATGGACGTGTCTGCTAGAACTGTGCGGAGAAATTTGGATTTCTTGGGCTATTCCAGCAGAAGACCGACTCGAGTGCCTTTACTGACAGAACGACATCGCTTGCAGCGACTCTCGTGGGCACGTGAGCATATCGGTTGGTCCCTAGCTGAATGGAAAACCGTGGCCTGGTCCGATGAGTCACGATTTCAGCTGGTAAGAGCCGATGGTAGGGTTCGAGTGTGGCGCAGACCCCACGAAGCCATGGACCCAAACTGTCAGCAAGGCACTGTTCAAGCTGGTGGTGGCTCCGTAATGGTGTGGGCTGTTTTTTCATGGCATGGACTTGGTCCTCTAGTGCGACTGGACCGAACATTGACTGGAAATGCTTATGTGCAGCTACTTGGAGATCACTTGCAGCCATTCATGGACTTCATGTACCCAAACAACGATGGGATTTTTATGGATGACAATGCGCCATGTCACCGGGCCACAACTGTTCGCAATTGGTTTGAAGAAAATTCTGGACAATTCCAACGAATGATTTGGCCACCTAGATCGCCCGACATGAATCCCATTGAGCATTTATGGGACACCATCGAGAGGTCTGTTCGTGCCCAAAATCCTGCCCCATCAACGCTTTCACAATTATGGACGTCTATCGAGACAGCATGGCTCAATATTCCTGCAGAAGACTTCCAACGACTTGTTGAGTCCATGCCACGTCGAGTTGTTGCACTTCGCCGGGCAAAAGGAGGGCCGACACGATATTAAGAGGTATCCCATGACTTTTGTCACTTCAGTGTAATTGTGTCTTTAAGAAAATATTTTTTTTTTCCTGAAACATATAACTAAGTTCAGTCAGATATTCAAGTTTTGTAGCATGTTCTGATCCCCGAGTAGACAAGAAAAAACTTATAAGACTATAATGCAAAGAAAGTTTTAATATGCAAAGATAACTCATATATATATATATATATATATATATATATATATATATATATATATATATATATATATATATATATATATATGCTTTTAAACTTCATAAAGAGTAAATTATTTCCTTTTTAATGTCAAAATATAAAAACAGGCAAATCTTCAATGTCTTATGCTAAAATAACTTCCAACAGCCCAAAACATTAAAATATTTACATGATACAAAAGGATTGAAATTTCAAACACAGGAAGCAATTTGAGAGTTCAACGCTGGCATGTTTGCTAAAACCATAAAGTAAATTATTACAATAAAAACTAAAATAAGCTAATCTTTCGTAACATACGTTAAATTATCTTCCAACTGTCTCTGATATATTTAAATATATGCTAGATGCAAAGGAATTGAAATTTCAAACATGGAAGTAATTTCCCCTAGAGTATGTGTTCTAGCTGACATGTTTAGAAAAAAAGTTATTCATTTAAGTACAAAATAAAATAAGCTAATCTTCTGCATATATGTTTAATAACTTTCAACTCTCCAAGAAATTATAATATTTGCAAGATGCGAAAGGATTAAATCTCAAACACAGAAAGCAACTTCCCGAGACGCACAGTACATAATGGGCGTTGAAACTGCCAAGAAGACAACAATCAGGGCACTCTGAAACATAGCAGTGCAATTAAAAGGAGAAAAAGGGAAATACTGCATATATAGTCAGTTTAAATTGTACCGCACTTGTGTCAAAAAAAAATTTTTCTCAAGCATATAACTATGTTCAGTCCAATATTCAAGTTTTGTAGTATGCTCTAATCTCTGAGTAGACAAAAAAAAAAAAAAAAAACTTATAAGACTATAATGCACAAACAAAGTTTTACTATATGAAGATTATTCTTACTATATATTACTTTGAAGCTTCACACAGAGTGAGATAATACATTTCAAAATAATTTTAAACCTTAGTTTTTAATAAAGAGAAAATATTTTGTCTTTTTATTTTTTGTCAGTTACATAGCACTAAGCTATTGCCCACTTAGGTAGTAATAAAAAATATTCAAAAAATAAAAATAATAAAATAAATACATTATTTTGGAAAAAAAATAATTAACAATACATTTACCAGCTGATTATACAAAATTAATAAAGTCGATTTGCGATATCTCGACTTTGTTTAACTTTAATTTCCTCTTATGTCCCAGTTTTTGGATGGTATCGAATTGCTGTAATGCTGTATAATAGAATTTTTTCCCTGTTAACTTCAAGTCACTCCACTTATCTCAAAGTTTCAGGCAGTCTTTCTAAAATATTTATTGTCCTAATTTTTGCTTATTCAATTTTTATAAGTGAAACCAACCAACCGCTTGACTTTCAAATGTCTGATAAAAAAATTTTGCCATTTTTAACATTTGCTCCTTTAGTGAGGGAGCAATTCTTCCTTTATTGAGGCTATAATTTAATTGACATGCATCTAGTCAACTCCAGACAAGAGTAACGGCTAAAATGTGCTTGATATCTAACATTTTCCAAGTAGTTATTTAAAGATAAGTTCTTTTCAGTGGCTTTATTCAGGCCGGTCATTTTGAGCTTTTGAAGGGGGGGGGGAGGGGCAAATGGCACAAAAAAAAGCAAAAATCATGCCCACTTATGTTAATACATTGATTTTCCAAAGTCAAGGGCGACAATTGACACCCCTGACCCCCAAAAATGATGGTTCTGGATCTATTACAACTTAATACAAAAAGGGAGATAAAAGTAGAGTTTGAGGAGGAATTAGCAATATCTATCTATTCCTTGGGAGAAGGTTAAACCAGGAAAGTTCCTCATTTGAAGAAGTTCAACTGGTAGCAGAGGTGTTGAATACTCAACTGCGAGAAAAATGTATAAAGAAAGTGCAATTTTCAACAAATTTTTGTAATTAATTTTTTTTTTTTGCTTATAACTAGAGTCCTATTTTTGTACTTCTGGAAAAGAAATCAGAAACTTTTGTTCTTTTCTGTGCATTTGTGGGTGGGTGTTTCTAATAATTACTACGAGTGTCTTACGAAATAAACAATTTTAAATTTTTGGTTTCGCGAACTTCAGTTGCGTTGAATGTTTTCTTTGGCCCCTACTACTTCGAAATTCGAGTCCTCTGTAATTATAAATGTTAACTTTTTTAGCACTTATAATATACTACATTAAAACTGATATAATAAAGAGGTTATGGGAGCTGTTCACATGTGGCCCACCATCTACCTTAGAACAAACTTGCAAAAATAAAGAATTCTTAACTTAATAAAAGAAATTACAGTCATAAATTTACTTGAATGTTCATATAATGGTTTACAATAATTAAATTTAGCTTTTTAATTCGTTTAAAGTGTATTTATACAAGAAGATGATGGAGATAAAATTATGTACAACTCCTGCTAAAATAAAGAAAATGCTACCACAGAAACACTAAATGGCTCATTGCTCTAAAACCTTGGCTAAAAGGTTGGACTGGTACTGCCATTACTTGAGAATTTTTCAAGACTTTTTGTTTGAAGTCTTAGAAAAAGATACCACATGTTTACATGTGTCCCCTTTCCAATATATACATTACGACATTGAGAATGCAACACCAAGAAGGGGTTGCCAGAAAATTATGCAAATTTTAGGGTCGTTGAACCTCACTGAGTTATACAAATGATCTGAAATGTGCAGTTCTCCAGCTGGACTATGCCTATTATTATTCTTCCCCCCCCCCCCCCTAAGCTCTAACTAAGCAAGTTAAACATAAGTTTTAGGCAGTTTTAATCACTGAAAGAAAAAAAAAAACAATTAAGCGGCTTGAGTTGAATGCATCAATAATGAAAACCAACAAAAGTAGATTAACTGACAGTTTAAAAACCATCTGAAAATACTGAACTGATTGAGTATACCATAGTATCTATATTGTTTGAATATATGTAATTGAAGTAGTTACACGACAGATTTGTTTCATGTTTTCTATTTTTAATTTTTTTCCCATTTCAAGTACAATGTAAAAGCATACAAAAACAAATTTGAAAATTTCAAAACATAAAACAATTGAAAGTGCTAGAGAATAATCAACTGAATTCAGTAACAACAGTTTGCCCCAATCTAGTATTTTAAAATAAGAAAATTATTTTGATTTAAAAAAAAATTGCTAGAAATTAAAAACTAAATGCGCATACCTAAACTTCTTGCAAGAACTGGTAGAGCTGAACTCAGAATAAGAAGAATAGCACAATTTCCAATAAGCTGGGGCAAAGAGGTATCATGAAGTTTTGGTCGTAAACGCCAAAAAAATGGCAAGGAATATAGACCAACGATGGATGTACACCATAAATATCTAAACGTTAAGGTATTAAACAATTCAAAAAAGAATAATTTCACAATAATTATTTTTTAAATCCTTCATAAATAATAAACATTTCATATGCATTCAAAAACTTAAAAAATGCTTTAAAAATACTTAAAATTCAATATTTATACATAGTAAAGCAGTCATGAAGGTAAAATACTTAAAAAGAAGCATGTATGAGAAATCTGATTCGATATTTTTTTTTTTTTTCAATTCAATAATGCATTTCACTGACTGGGATTTACCTGCATTAAATTTAAAGTCAATGGTTTAATTTAATAATTTTTCTTAACTTAGGAGTAATATCTGCCATGGAACAATTATATGTTAGCAGAAATACCTGATATATATATATATATGTATATATATATATATATATATATATATATATATATATATATATATATATATATATATATATATATATATATATATCTTTTTTTTTCTCCCCAGATATTTTTTCTTTCTGTTATACTAACTAAAACATAAAAGCACATTTTCCTTCAAATGAAAAACGATCCGAGTGTTGTGCTAAAATATGATAAAAATGAAAAACCATTGTAAATAATGCACAAATTATCATGATAATACAGTATATAACTATTTCAAGACTACTATGAAGACTTTTCATCCGTACAAAAAGCTCAGCACACAACAAAAAAGCTGTGAGATAACTGGCTTTTTCTCATCACAATTTCCTTTGTATGTTTTCAAAGGCCGAAAAACTAAAATGAAGAACATGTGAGGTTTAGTTAATTCTTTCATTTAACCTGAGGCAGAGTGGTGAGAAATAGACCCATGTTTGTGGAATCTGTCAACCCAAAAAATCAACTAGCCCAAGATTCAAAATTAATGCTTTGGAAACTTTAGAACTTACTAGACAAAGCTGAAATGCTGAAACAAGAAAAAAAAAAACATTACAAATTGGATTTTATAAAGCAGGTATTTTTAAATAAGGTTGAAAGTGAAATAAAAAAGCCATTTGGAAGAGAGATTAAAGATATTGAACTTAAGGTTTTCGCATTTATGCAATATAAATTGTGACATAAGAATTGCCAAAGTACTGAAAAAATCTATGAAGTACCTAAACCGCATTTCGTCTGATTCATAACCTAACTCAGAGAAAGAATTCCATAAGAGCTTTAAAGTAACTTTACCGTAAAGCTCTTCAGGCTCAATATGGGAATAAATAATGTAAAAGAATTATTAAGTGAAGTTAAATATTGATGAATGTTATTACATTTGCTTTCAAAAAACTGAAATGGCCATTGTAAATGTTAGGCTACAAAAAGAAAATGAAATAATCAATCAATGATTTTTTCCACTAAGTTAATTGTGAAAAAAGTAAAAAAAAATAATAATATTTCAAGATGGAACTTCAACAAGTAGACATTTGTGGATTTTAGGTTTTTAAAACTATTTGAATAATACAGGTTTTTCAGGCTTTCCTTTATTCAAGTCATCAGTTTCAAAGTGTTATTACTTTGAAACTTAAGACTTGAATAAATGTCATCAACATACTTGTTTTTAGCATGCTGTTGCATGTCAGATTGGTGAAGCTATTGTGATGAAAATATGAAAAACAAGCCAAATATAAGCATATGCAGTCAATGATAAGATTTAAATTGTATGGTAACTAAGACAGAGGGTTCACTAACATCAGTATATAGGACAGCGGAGTGAATCAGAATGACACTTCTGAATCACACAAAGAAATTCTCCATGAATATACAGTCGGGTATTTTTTGCTGTTATTTTTTTAGGGTAATATTATGAGAAATAAGAGAAGTTTACTTTTGTCATTCTGACAATGCTACTGGATTATGAACAAGATTGCACAAGGAATGCTAAAATCCACAAGAGATTATTATCAACGCAAGTATACGTTTAGACAATTCATACACACAATAGGCCCTACATATACAGCCTAACTGAGAACTAATAAAATTATTCACTGTACAAATTTGTAGATTTATTTCAGAAGAAAATCAGTTAAACATTTAAATTTTTGCATTCAAAGACTTTTATATTTGGGTTTGATTTTTTTCAAAGCGCTATTCAATCATAAAGTAATTCTTGATTCTCTTCCTTTAAATGCAGAATATGACCTTTAACATGAGCTAAAGCTACCCTGTGGCTAATCTAAGCATTTTACTACCTTTTCACTGCCTCTCTTTAAATTCCCACCTAACACATCATTTTCTATTCATGTATTATTACAGGCCCCAAGCCTTAGAATCATTAGTGTTCCAATCACCCACTCTCCTCTTTTTCTCAAATCTATACAACATTATTATTCAGAACCAATGAAAGGGCATGTCAGCTTAGTTGTAAAGTAGGGGCCTGTCCCTTATGAGGAGCCTAGCTTAGAATCAGAACAGTATAAATTTGACAAGTTTTATGGGAGGACCCCCCATAGAGGGAGGTTGTGTGCCGGGCGACCCAACTGACAAGAGGCCCCGATATTATCTTCATCGACCTCCACCAGCAACAAATATCTCTTGGTTTGCTAAACCATGAATGAACTTTAACTTTTCTTCTCAGAATTTACCAAAGATTTTTTCATATTCATATGGAATTAATGTTGACCAAAAAAGGTCAAAAACTCATCTTATATTCGGAAAACAAGTTGTTTCTGAAGGACAGGATCTGGCGAAAAGTGCATATTTAGGCTTACAAATAATCCACAGTATACTGTACTTCTAAAATTACTCCTGAAAGATTAATTAATAACATGAAAGATTAATTAAAGATAAGGATACAAAATAAGGACAATTTCTAATGCTGCCCCAATAGGACCCATTGCTGAGAGAGAACTAATGCCTAAATCAGTTTCCTAGAAAGAAAAAAATCATTTAGAAAAATGCCAATTAAAAACTCATAACACATCAATATTTTTTTTTTTTCAAAATATTTTAATATACCTGCAAGATCACATAATTAAAATTAAAAAAAAAAAATAGTCAGTTGACGAAAAAAAAAAAATAAATATTTTCAAGATGCTAGAAATTTCACTTGGCCTGCAACAGACAAATCAACTTCAGCCTCATTATCAGTCTTGAGGTAACAAGAAAGTGAGCACAGTCTTGAGGTAACAAGAAAGTGAGCAAAGTTAACAACCAAAAGACACTTTTGAAGGGGGGAAATAGACAGTTCATCAAGCAGGGCTCTCAGTAGAGTTTAAGTTTATTTCTAGGGGAAAAAACGAACCACAGCCTGAAAAGGGAATATTATGACATAATTTAAATATGAAAAGATCTACAGAAGAGAAATCATTGGTAAACAGAAAGGGAAAAAAGTAAATCTTCCCAAACAAATTGCAAATTTATATGGAGAAATATGCTAAAAGATAATTGTTAAAATGAAGAAAAAATTTGAGAAAAACAAAGTTACTTGAATGTTACAAATAGAATAATATTTAATGTTCAGTTGCAGGCGCATTAGTCATCGTAAAGGGTAAACTGTAAAATTGATTATTATAGCTCGTTTAATGTTGTCTCCCAATATTTAAAAATAAAATTTTCAAAAGTTAAGTCAAATTCCAAGACATTAGTAAGTTCAACAGAATTTACAAGAAAATAAAAAATAGAAAAACAACTTTGAACAAATTGATTAGAGAGGGGGAAGTAGATTTTAAGAACTTTGTACATGATGCAATCAAACTGTTCTTAAGGGTCATTAGAGTGCACATGGAGAAAAGGGAGATAGAACATAAATCTAAGTAATAAAATCATACTCACTACCCAATTCCTTGAAAATATTGCCAGTAAAAGTAACCCAAACACTTAGCATCTATACAAATGCAAGAAATTTAGAAAAGACAATGCATGCTCAAGGATGATAGGAAAAAAATGTTATACCTGAGTAGAAACAGGCAAGCTCTTGACTCCAAAGCATAATAATAATGTATTCTGAAGCACCATCAATACAGCTATCATCTAATTTTAAAGAAAAACATCTCTTAATAACAAGAAAAAAACTAAATCAAAGCAATAAATAAAAACTAAATCAAAGCAACTGAACATATCAACTATGATTTCAACAAATAAAAAAGTACTTGTAAACTACTCTTATTTGTTGATCATATTAATAAGAGGATTTTGTATTAACCTAACAGGCGTAAAATAGATCACAAAACATAGTTCTTTTAAAATAATCTTTGGACAAATCAAGTTGTTGTTTTTTCTTTTTCCCAGTTTGGTTCTCTCTGACTAGCACAAAGCTCATTAAAAGACAAAAAACAGAATTTCTCCTGTATTGAAAAGAACCACACTGAAACAAATAACCTTTTGTTGCACAAACAGGATAGCAATTATCCTGTTAGGGCGAACAAGCTGAAGGGGGGAATGGGGAGACTGGGAAGAGACAGTATAGGACAAGAGTGGTCAACCTTTTTAGAAAGTGTGCACTTCCTAGAGAAAAAAAACGACTTTTAGCTTTTAAACATGCTGAAAAAAATTTTCAACTGGGGGGGGGGGGAAACCTCATTATTTACGGGCAGATTAAGAAATTTTTTCTCAAATAGAACTTTTTTTATATGTAAATCTGAGGAGTGGAGAAGTTTATGTTTCACTAGTTCGTAGAAAGCATGCTACAGGGTCAGTATTAGAGAACATGTTTAAGTTCTTGGCAAAAAAAGCATCGTGATGGATAATATGTATTCGTCAAAAAAAAAAAAAAAAACGTCCTAAATAATTTTTAAGGAACGCAACTTGTATGCTGTCAACAATTCAATCAAGCATAGATCCAAATTTTGGCTTAGGAGAGGTCCACTTTCCGAAACGACCAAATTGTAACTCTTGTGCGAAAATGCGGGGTGTTCAGCGATTTTTTTCGAAATATAAATCCAAAAAATTTAGTTTTGGTTATAATCATATTTGTTCTTTTAAGGAAGGGGTAATGTCCCCATGACCCTCACTCTGGATCCGTGCTTGCATTCAAGGCGTCTCTGCAAACAGTATCTTCCCCTTAATTTTAAATTTCCAACACAGCAGGTTCAGAGGCAACTATCTTTCCCCAAAGCAAAAAACAAATTACACATGCAAAACGCAAAATTAAGAGTTGGTAGATGTAAGTGTTCTAGCTTTTCCTTAAAAACAGAAAGAACCGTGAAGCTGGTGGTCAGCAACCATAACTTCAGAGCCACTACAAAGGGGGCTCAAGGTATTTGACGTAGCTAGTTGTAAATGACTAAGCAGCCCGATCTCTTGGGCGTTTGAACCAGGGTATAGGAAGATGCTACGACTCTTTTTGGGCCAGTTTTTTTATTTTCAATCAAAGATGTTAAAAAAGCTGTAATTTGCTTGATAGCCTACTATCCGCAGAGTGCACCATGTGAAGAGAGTCTATTACTACCCCATGAAAACTATCTAATTTTGTTTATCCTGCTCTCCCAATTTCAGTTATTTTTAAGTTCTTTAAAAATGTCATCTTTTGTGGTTGAAATAATTAGCGCAAATCAAGAAGTTCTCCTGCAATATTGAAGTTATCACTCGTGCAGCAAACAAATATACTTAGCTAGCAATACTGCCGCTCATTAAATTTATATGCCAGCCTCCTTTCTCAGGTCATCTATGTTACCCATGACTGGGTTTCTGGATAAAGCTATTACGTTTATACCATTTTTTAACCGACCATATATTGGTCATTATGTTCATTATTAAATGTAAATAAATTTTAAGTAAGATTTAAAAAGTTTTCTAATAGAGTAAAAGTAGGATTTGTAAAATTCGACAAAGTTAATGAAAACGATATTACTTTTTTCAATTTTTTAAAATTTTCAACGAGTCTCCGCGTGCCACTCTTAATACCCAGCCATGCCACCCTGTGGCACACGTGCCCTAGGTTGGCCACCCCTGGTATAGGACATTAATTTCATTTCACCAAAAAAAAAAGCAATTTGAGATTCAAAAAGCCATTTATTTCGGTAACATCCACCATATTTCTAAAAGGTTTAGCGAATCGTCATAACAATTACAACTTCAAACTTACTAAAATGTTTTGAAAAAAAAAAAACTTCACAGTAAAATACTGGACATCTTAAAAGTCTACAACATTTTGATGAATACTTCAGTTATGAAGCATTTATACAGACATTCAAACAAGGTCAGAATGACATAAAAAGTCATCAGTAAAAAAGATACATTTTCCATTTAAAGAACTCTAATCAATAGATCCATTCCTACTTTAATTTTATTTTTTAAGTTAACAATTCGTTTGAAAGCATCAGGTTATTGAAAGTAATAAAAAGAATAGCTTGTCCTTTAAGAGATTAAGTGTACAAAACCACTCATCTTGTTTCTTCTGATAAATTGGGCTATAAAAGAGTTGACACCAAGGGTGTTAAAAATTACTCATGAGAATAATGAGCTAGTAACATTAACCAGCACATTTGCATAATTTCATCAATAAAAAAAAGGTATTATAATTGAAACTCCATATTAATAGCATTACATTGTGTAGTTTTGAAAATGTATGCAGGGAAGAACCTGACTAAACAATTCCTCACAATTTGCATTAAAAAGTCTAATTCAAAAAGTTAAACTTCTATATGTAAAAAAAAATATATTTTCCATCGGAAAAAAATTTTTTTTTGGTGAAGTTTAATATTATAATTCATGCTAAGAAAAGCATAAAAGTATCTAAAAGAAAGTTTCTTTAAGAACTAAAACAAAAAAAGATAAAAATTAATTTGAAGTTTGATATCTTGAACTAAAGTTATGCTTTTTACAATGACGAATTGGAATAAGTGTGTAGCGAACGTCCAAAAGCACAAAACCCAACTTTGCCCCTGAGCCTTAAAGTCCTTTTGGCTCGATGGATAAAGTACTGGGTAACCATGACAAAGTTCCATTGTTCAAACCCTGTTATGGGCACACATTTGTATGCCACATATTGATTTAATGGCAACTTAACAGATGGTGCCAGCACTGCTACGCAGGCGCTGGTGACCAAGTTTCAGCAGGTGAAGTCCCTGAATGCGAGACATTGGCAGACTGCCAATTTGAAAGAGGGACTACATGACATTTAAGGTCCAAAAGGAAAAGAAATAGCAATTTGTCATTGCTAAGTGAAAATCGGCATGGAACAAACTTTCGTAATTTTGCAAAATCACTCATACATACTAGATATAAAACTAAGGAAAAACATGCACTATGAACAACTCAAACTTTAGGGTTTTTTACAAACAATGGACTGATGTCACCAAGTGCTTTTTCTTGCACTCTTTCATTTCCCCTGCAGAACTTAATCTTTTACTTGCTATGCCTAGGTGCCATGCAATACTCATCAGACGCTACAAAGTAAAATAAGTTTTCTAAAATTTCCATCAAGCAAAGCTGTATTGAAGAGTTTGCTGAGTTGAAAATATGCACAAGAGAATAGTACATATTTTGCAATAAAGAAAAATAAAAAAACTAGGTTTACTAGAAAGTACATACAGATGTTTGCTCAATAATAAAAAAAGATGAACATTTTGGGGGTATTCCACTGTGCTGAAGATCACATTCACTGTATTTTCTCAAATTTGTGGAAAATGTTTTTATTTTCTTAATTTTTCAACCCTATGAGAACAAACATGTTTTAAAAGAATTTCATTTTGGTTTCACTTAATAACTAATTAATAGCAGTTCTCTTCCTTTTGGTTTATTTTTATTACTGCTAGTGTAAATGAATTACTAGCATTTTAATGGCACAGATAGGGGAAAGGGGGAACCATGTAAACAATTTTTTTCTTCATCTTTTTATTCTTTAAATAATATTAATTTTTCAGAAGGTATGTGTCCCTACATTTGATGAAAAGTCTTTCATTTGCGCCTTGTTTTTTTTTAGACATTTAGAAAAATTACATTCACTTAATGGTATTTTTAAAAACTTGTCTACAATTGTGTACATATGCCCTTACATGTGAACAAGTCTTGGGCACATATGAATAAGATTAAAGAAACAAGACCATTGTCATATTTCAAAGAATATCTCTACAACAGGAAGCATATTGTACCATTGTACCAAAACATACCAATATATCATAATACACCAATTACATTAATGTGTTATACTGTGTCAATTTAAATTGTACAATAATACATGAATAAGGAAAAAAAATCCCAAAAATCCCCTGCTCACAGTCTAATTTTAAAGTTTCATACTATGTTCTGACAAATGGATACTTAAATGAACTGAAAACTTAAATGAATACATAGTACATAAAATATTTCATTATGTTAAGATTATTCCTATTAGACAGGGCTTTTAAAGCTTCATACAGAGTACGATAATGTATTAAAAATCTTTTTAAATGTAAGTTTTTAATTGAATTAAAATAGTAAATGTCTTTTTATTTCCAGAAGCTGTTCTGTAGCACTACATTCTAGATCAACTATTTAGTAACAAAATAAATAAATTAATAAATAAAAAATAATTAAAAAAAAAAGCATTTATGTGTTGACAATAGAAAAATATCCTATCCTTTTATAAATGCTTTTATAAATGCTTTTATAAATGCTTAATATCCTTTTATAAATAATCCTTTTATAAATGCTTACACTTTTTTTTTTTATTTATAAAATTCCTACATTAATATAAAAAGGACATAAGAGCTGTTCACATTTAACACAGACCTTGGGATCACAAGTGCCCAATTATTTATCTCAGGATAAAATTTCAAAAATAAAGAACTTATAACTGAATCAAGAATTTTAAACATTTCAAAAATTTACCTGAATGATCATTTAAAGACTTTCAATAGTTAAGTTCAGCTTATTAATTAGTTTAAAATGTGTTTTCAAATGAAGATGGCAGTGATGAAATTAGATACAACAGCTGCTAAAACCTAAACATTGTCATCACAGAAATACAAAATAGCCCATTGCTGGTAATGCCATAACTGTAGAAATTTTTAAGATTTTTTTCCTTCAACTTATCATAGTAAAAGATACAATGGTCACATGTCTACCTTTTTCCCTAATGGAACTATGCGTTCAAACAAAAATTTTGATGAAAATAAAAAATGTATTTACTTATAAAAAAAGGTTGAAGTACCGGATGAAGAAAGATTGCAGTGAGAATAGTGTATGTGATATTTCAGGTGCATGTGGAGAAGTAGGTTTATGTTATTTTACAACATTTCTGAAATTGAGTAGCAATGTCGCAAAACATGTTATTGGCTTTACATATTATTTATTACTTCACAAAGAATGGATATCATGAAGTATACTGAGCAACAATACAAAGTTTTTTTTAATAAGCCTGGGTTTCTGCAATTTCAGCCGGTTTTTTCTTAAAACTTAAAAAAAGAAAGAAAACAAATCAAAAACCGAATAACTTAGAAATAGAGAAATTTGGCAAACATAAATTTTAAAATTTATGAAATTTCTCCAATTAGTAGATAAATCACTTTTATGAATGTTTCAACCACAAAATCAAAACACTTACCGTCAAAACGACCAATACTATCATCACAGAAGGATAGAGACAATTTCTCAGTAGGGAAGCAATTTCTGAAAGAATTTTTATTAATTACAAGATAAAAGTATTTTTTTTTTAAACAAACAGCTTTTTGCTATACATACAGAGCAATTTTGAAATTAATTTTACATACTTGATAACCGATACTCTTCAAAGGTTTCAGATTCTCCACTTGAGGTATCCTGCACAAAACATGGCATTTATAAGTATAAAGCATCACCATTTTTTCTAATTAATAATTTAACAAAAAAAAACGTAGTGAAAATGTATTAATGTTCTGAGAAATGCACAGAGCAAATATATACATGTGAACAAAATCAAGCAAGATAATTCAGTTTGCCACACAAAAAAATGTTTCATACATACATAAGAATTCTTCTTTCAGAGTAAAAAAACAAACATCAATAAATGTATTTTTCTTTTAAAGATAGTGATTTAACCTTTCAGACAAATTATAAACAACAAATCTTATTTCAAACTATGTCATATTTGCAACTGTACAGATGCATCTCTTTCCTACTGTACTTGTATTAGTAAAGAAGTAGACCATCAATGTACTTCTACATTATATTTTGCACAAAAAAGCATGGTTGTGAACAGTGGCGTACATAGCGCCCCCGCAACCCCCGCGGCGCGGGGGGGCGCAAGAGGTTTGAGGGCGCCCGATCCAGAAAAATAGCTCTAAAGGTTACACGGGGAAAATATTTTTTACATTTTAATAGGGTGTGGGGGGCGCATTTACAAATCTTGCTGGGGGGCGCACCTTAGTCTCTGTACGCTACTGGTTGTGAAGCTTTTTTTCTAGTGACAAATTCCATGATTCTCTGGCAAAAATATAAATCATAAAGCTTGAATCTTAAATACAGACTTTTCTTTCAAGACTAAAAAATTAAAAAAAAAGGAAGTAAAATACAGGCACTACACCTGCATCAACATCCAATTCAATTCTTGGATTTCAACAATGGAGGAATAAACCAATTTTCTCTTTAGATGTAATAAAAGAACAAAATAAATGGTAAGCGAAATATTAAGGTTTCAAGCATAGGCTTCCAACTCAAATTAAAAAATGATCGCCTTAACTTTTAGACTTTCCAGAATAAAAATATATGAAATTCCAGACTTGAATTTGGAGTTTGGGGCTTTCTAAATCAATTTAAAATTATTATTTATTTTTAAACACAAAATATTAAGAATTTTTAAAATCGGAACTTTACTTTCATTCTTACAGATGAATGCTTCTTTTTAGATACCATAAATCTTTGAGTAATTACTCACTTCACATGTGAATCTGTACATTCATTCTAGTTTCAACGTAGTGAGTAAAGAACATAATAACCTACTTACTGCAGCAGTTTATGATGCAAAAGATAATAAGATTCCCCTTTTATTCAAGAAAAAAATTCAAGGGCCAAAAACCTACATAATTTACACATGAAAAAACAAGTAAATTTAAATCAACAATTTTTCTAATTGCCCTCAAATGCACGATCATTTTCTCGTTTACTATTTCAGAGCGGCAAACAGCCTCGAAAAATCGTGAAAATTCCTGATTCTGGCAAAGCCAAGCAAAATTTCTGAAAATTCCATGTAGCTCCTTTTTTTTTTAAATGCAATGACAATGGAGAACTTATGGCTTAAAAATAAACTTTAAGTAAGAATTTAAAAGCATTTTCATGAGGGAAATGAAGAAAAGAAAAAAGAATTTGGCAAGCATGAAAAGGGATTAGTATTTTACTTATTTTCAAGAACACGTCCGAAAAATCAAGTACATTAATAATTTTTCAAGGATTTATCGGAAAATCCCGTACTTTTCCAGGGACCTCAGATGGCAAAATAAAGTTCAAGGACTTTCCAAGGATTTTAAAGGCCGTTGGAACCCTTGATAACATTTTTTCATGTCTGCTTTCATATTTTCTAGGTTTTTGAAACAATAACTGATTTTTACTGACTTTTCTATGACATTTTTGATTACAATGAAATTGCCCAACAATTCCTGATTTTCGATGTTCTCACTGACTTGTGGCCACTCTTTAAGCACATTTTGAATCTTAGATAATATAGCAACACATTCTGGTGTTATTTTCTGATTTGTTCTATTTATGTTTTGGGGGGGGGGGCTTAATAAAAATGGCTTTAAAATGAGGTGTGCAATCGAAAAATTTCAAATTTGTTGCAATAGCTTGCAGATACAGTGGCCAGCCATTCTTAGCAATACTCCAAAAGAGACCTTATTTGTAATTTATATACTGTGGTCAGGGCAAATAGGGATAAGCCACAAGTAATACAAGATAAGTCTTTTAAGGAGACAGAGTCCACCTTCACCTTTTCCTGCAGTCTCTGACAATGCATGTCTCCCCCGCAATAATTTACTCTCCTGAAAAACACCCATTCAGTGGAAACCTCTCTAATAGGGAGTTGATTTTTATATTCAATGGCCATTGGATAGCTTTAGTAGAAACAATTGATAAACAATTTTCCTGATATTAAAAAGCATTTTGTGTTCCCCACGCCAATTCTCAAGCAGGATCATGGCCTTGTATAGCTTTACCATCAGAACAGCCAAACATTGTGTGCCTTAAGGCAAACTATTTCTCATTTGCACCTATTTAGAATAACTAGAGTTGTATTTCCCTTTTGCATGCCTCTGGCTGAGGAAGAATCCAATCCACTAGAACATATGAAAATGATTTGCTATATTTTGCAATTTGCAGATTGATTTCTTTATCTTAAAGGATTGATTAGCAGATTTCAAATATCCATAGACAACAAGGGTAGATTTTTCACAATGGAAATCACATTTAAGCTTTGTAATAGGAAAGTTACTATTCCCATCATTCCTCTCTTTTCTGAAAGCCAGTTTGTAAATCAGAAATTTTATTCTTACTTCAAGGAAATAGATTGGTCAGATCAATAAGTTCCATCGATTTACAGCAAGCATTTTTAAAAAGAAACAGGCCAGTAACTTAAAGAATTTTTAGGGGTTTTGTCGGGATAGTGATAGCCTTTCAGCATCTTTAACTGAGCTGGATAGCTATGTTTTCAAGAAATCTCAAATAAATTAAAAGCAAACAATGAACTCACATTTTTTATATAAGAAATCACTTTGAGTTTTTTTAATATACTTTTCAATTACAATAGATTGTTTTAATGCTACGAGTAATTTGTGCGTCATACTACAATATACACTGAAGTGACAAAAGTCATGGGATACCTCTTAATATCGTGTCGGCCCTCCTTTTGCCCGGCGAAGTGCAACAACTCGACGTGGCATGGACTCAACAAGTCGTTGGAAGTCTTCTGCAGGAATATTGAGCCATGCTGTCTCGATAGACGTCCATAATTGTGAAAGCGTTGATGGGGCAGGATTTTGGGCACGAACAGACCTCTCGATGGTGTCCCATAAATGCTCAATGGGATTCATGTCGGGCGATCTAGGTGGCCAAATCATTCGTTGGAATTGTCCAGAATTTTCTTCAAACCAATTGCGAACAGTTGTGGCCCGGTGACATGGCGCATTGTCATCCATAAAAATCCCATCGTTGTTTGGGTACATGAAGTCCATGAATGGCTGCAAGTGATCTCCAAGTAGCTGCACATAAGCATTTCCAGTCAATGTTCGGTCCAGTCGCACTAGAGGACCAAGTCCATGCCATGAAAAAACAGCCCACACCATTACGGAGCCACCACCAGCTTGAACAGTGCCTTGCTGACAGTTTGGGTCCATGGCTTCGTGGGGTCTGCGCCACACTCGAACCCTACCATCGGCTCTTACCAGCTGAAATCGTGACTCATCGGACCAGGCCACGGTTTTCCATTCATCTAGGGACCAACCGATATGCTCACGTGCCCACGAGAGTCGCTGCAAGCGATGTCGTTCTGTCAGTAAAGGCACTCGAGTCGGTCTTCTGCTGGAATAGCCCAAGAAATCCAAATTTCTCCGCACAGTTCTAGCAGACACGTCCATTGTACGTCCCACATTGATTTCTACGGTGATTTGACGCAGTGTTGCTTGTCTGTTAGAATTTACGACTCTTTGCAGACGTCGCCGGTCTTGATCTTTAAGTGCAGGCGGTCGACCACTGCGCTGTCCATGGTGGGATGTTATGCCTGAAATTTCATACTCTCGGCACACTCTTGACACAGTGGATCTGGGAATGTTGAATTCTCTAACGATTTCCGAAATGGCATGACCCATGCGTCTAGCTCCAACTAACATTCCGCGTTCAAAGTCTGTTAATTCACATCGTGCGGTCATCATCACGTTAAAACCTCTTCACATGAATAACTTGAACAGAAATGAAAGCTCTGTAAAAGCACTGCGCATTTATACCTGTTCTATGCGATGCTACTGCCATCTGAAAATTTGCATATTGCTATCCCATGACTTTTGTCACTTCAGTGTAATATTTATAAAAAACAGATAGCAAAAAAACATTATCATTTATAAGTTTGTAATTACATTATTTTTTTGAAAATAAGCATAATCCTCTGCTAAATTTATTCTAGAACTTTTAACTATGACTATATAATGTACAAAATTTTTTACATTTACATCATAGCAAGTGATTTTGTTTGTGTGGTAGCTGTTACAATGAGCATTCAATTAATTACAGAAAGCAATCAAAACTTATGAAACATTGAAATCAGATAAACAAGGAAATAGAGAGCAATATATATATAAGTATAATGTTTTATTTTATAATCGGAGGAATCACAAAATAATGGAGTTAATTACTTTAATATACGGTTTAAATAAATCATAATTAAATTCTTACTATGTCTCCTCCTTTTTCTTCTAAACTTGCAGTGTCTTCATTTGTATCTGTACATTTACGCTGAATTAAATCAGAAGCTTTCGGCAGTATTGCAGTGAAAAATTCTGAAGAATACCCACTAGAACCAAATTTATAATCCATTTCTGGGTATGTATAAGAAGGTGGTTGCCAAGAAGGTTTCTACATACAGAGATTTAAATAAATTAGGTTTTGTATTGAACTCTATTAAAATAATTTTAAGAAAAACATTTCAGAATACTGAAGACAATTTTTCTTCTAATGACACTAAAAAAAGAATTTAAAAGTGCTAGAATGCGTTATTTTTATTTGTTAAGTTAAATAATGATAAGAAACATTAGGCGGAAATAAATTTCATTTTTTCTCGCTTAATATGTCATCTGTTAGAAATAATTTAACTAAGAGTTGTTTAATAAAATCTAAGAATAATAATAAAGAAAGTAACGTACTTAAATACTAGCTGCTGTCTGTTTTCAAAAGCAGACTAGCAGTCTGCATAAATTCACATTGCAAAAAGGGGCAATAGGATAAAGGATGGGCACTCTCCCCTCACACTTGCTATTTTTATCTTTTTTTAAAGCTACTAAGGAAGAACTGCTGAACACCTTATTTCACATCCTTCTATTTGTGAGTTTCAATACCTATGTTGATAAAATCAGAGGAGACCAGTTGCATGCAAATTCTCAGAAGGTTTCTCTTAAGGAAAACAGACAGTGTCATAGTTCTTATTCTTGATGACCAATAGCAAAAAAAGGAAACATGTTTTCAAAATATAAGAACATTTTAGATTCAGTAAATGAATTTAGAAAGTTAGTATTTTTGAAAAAGACAACCAACTCACAGTAATAGTCACAAAAATTACCAACTGAAATGAAACAAAATAACAAACTAAAATGAATTTATTTTCATACCTTTGGTTTTAAAAGGAGATCTGTCATTACAGAGAACAGTCTTGCAAAACCAACAGGAGTGCATGCTAAAAGATAAATAACATTCATAGTATAAAAATAATGAAACATTCTACTATATGATACATTTTGTTAGGGTATAACACTGAATTATGACTAAATTTATAAAAAACAATGACTACATACTGATATAGTTAAATTGCTTATTAGGGATGCACCAATTAATCGGCCATAATCGGCAAAATCGGGCCGATTAATCGGTGGAAAAAATATTTTTGAAACATTATTTTTCAAAGTAAACCTTTACTAAGAAATTATGATGAATAATTTTATTAACAGTAATAATAATCCTCACCATTGATGTAAAGTTTTGAATACATTAATTCTCCTATTTTGAATAAAAATACACATAGTTAATGTAGTAACATTTTTCATGCGTCAACACTTTTCTCCTTGCTTTTAGATAATCTTCAATTTTCACAAAGAATAAAAGTCTTGAACTACATAGCTACTAATAATTGAAAAATTTAAACTGAAAGAACTTCAAAATTGGATTGTTCACCACACAGACTCCCCTCCTTTTTTTTTTGAATTTTCATGTCTATTTTACATAATTTGCAATGTGTTAATGCAATGTTATTGGCAATAATATGAAAATTAGTTCAGAGAAATTTGCTAAAATTTTGAAATTATTTTGGGATAATTAGGAAAATGGAAGAAAAAATTAGGAACTATTTCAAAAGTTAGAATTGTAAAAAAAACGAAGAAAAAACTGTAACGGTGAAATTGGTAGTACTGAAAACAACCATTTTAATCATTAATCGGCTTGGCCGATTAATCGATAATCGGCCAATTTGCTTATCGGTGCATCCCTATTGCTTATAATTATTTATTATAGACACAAAAAGTGGATGTAAAAAATTTATTTTGTGAATATAAGCGAGTATCTCAGAGCAAAAGCAAAATGTTGGAATTTATTTCGAAAAGATGCTTTTAGAGAAGTATATCACAAAAAAGAAATACTTCTTAAGAAAAATGCACATTAATTTAATGCAAATATGATAATGTTTTATTTGAATTTAATTCAACCAATGTATTTCAATTCAAAAAACATAAAAAGCAAAAATATTACTCAAGGGGTTTCAACATTACTGACGTAACAATCAAGATTTAAATGTAATTGTTATTTTCTGTAGTCAAGGAATATGCACTAAAATTGAGGAAAGAATTGTAGATTTTTATCTAACCAAATTGCAATTAAATGTGTTTAAAGTTTGATTGTTAGATTAATTGAGGCAATTCCACCATAATGTCTGTTATGGTGGAATTGCCTTAAACCACTTAATTTAGAATTTATTTTCCAAAATACTTTATTTTCAAAGTTGCTATGCCATTCTTTTTGTTTAGTCATGTAGTTCTATGCAACAGAAGCTTTATCTGATTGTCCAATCTCATCAACTTTCCTTACATCAATTGAGGAACAAAGCTGACTGAAACTCTTCTTAAAATTCAACCAGAAGTAAATGTCGCATGTATCGTGTATCACATAAATTCTCGCAATATGAGATTTAATACCCATTTCCAATGATAGTTGGAATGGATGAAATGAAACGATGAAGACAAAGGAGAAATAATGGAGAATTTTCTAAGTCAATCAAGGGATTCAAAGCATAAAACAAAAAAACTTCCTCCTTTTTTGAGAGAGAGAGAGAATGACAAACAAGAAGCAATTTTCAAAATTCGTTAGTATAAAACGTGTTATAAATGAAACTTATCTAAGAACAAAATGCAAATAAAGATGCACATTTTCCACACTAGTTCATTAGATAAGTGTCAATTTTTAACAAGCTTTGATTATCACTCCTACCCCGATTTAACGTTTTCTCACTTGGTATGTTTTTTATCATTGATCTCTTAGTGAAAATGCTATTTCACATGTGCAACTTTTCAAGCAGCATAGATGATTCTTAGAAGGTAAAGATGCAGTTGAAGATGTTGAACTTCCCGGTCAATCCACGAGATCAAGAAGTGACGAAAATGCTTAGAAACTAGGGATGCACCGATTAATCGGCAGTACTGATTAACCGGCCACTTTGTCGATTATTAATAATCGGCAAAATCGGGCCGATTGATCGGCCAAAAAATATTTTCCAAATACTATTCTTTGAAGTATACCAACTATGATGAATACTTTTATTAACAGTAATAATTATCCTTACAGCTGATATAAAATTTTTTGAAACTAATTTTCCTACTTTGAAATAAATATACATAGACAATGTTGCAACATTTTTCATGTGGCAATAGTTTTCTCCTAAGCACAGTGCTAACACCCTTAGCACAGATAACCGCTAATTTTCAAAGAATAAAAGTAGTGTATTAAATTGCTACTAATTATTAAAAAATATGAATTAAAGTACTCCTAAATTAGAGTGCTTACCTCAGACCTGCCCCTCCTCTTTGTTTCGAATTTTTATGTCATGTATTATTTTAAGACACATTTTATGTTACATAACAAACAATGTGTTAATAATATTATTAAAAGTAATATGAAAATTTGTTCTAAGAAATTACATAAAATATTGAAATTATTTTGTGAAAGCTAGAAAATTAGAAAAAAAATCTCTCAGAAAAATATTACTATTTCTAAACTTGGAATGGTATAAGAGAGAAAAAACAGTGTTGGTAAAATTGGTAGTAGAAAAACAATCGTCCTTATTATTAATCGGCTCAACCGATTAATCGGCCAATTATCAACAGCCGATTAATCGGTAAATTATCAACAGCCGATTAATCGGTAATTGGTAATTGGCCAATTTACTTATCGGTGCATCCCTATCAGAAACTTAATGTAATTGTGTGCAAAGACATACATGTGGGCATTTTGATGATCACAGACATGGTGAACATTAACCCCTTAACGCTCGCATAATTTTGAAGAAAATGGTCATAAAAGTGCCTATTTTTTTTTATTCAAGAAAATTATATAAAACTGAGTGTACATACAATATTTGCATTCATTTTCAATTTTTAAGTTAATTTTTAGCTTGAAATTAAAAAATAAATAAAAAAACGGGAAAGCCAACATTCAGGGTTATTATGACTGAATGTTTGTTTTCCAACAAAGAGAGAAAATAAAAAATATGTGATTGAAACATTCAAAGAGAATTTTATTGCATTTACACATAATTTAAATAAATACTAGTAATTTGTTCTTGTGTGATAAATTTCAAAGCATGCGATGCAAAGGCCAACATCACAATCAGGACAATAGTACCGAGTTACTATCTCTAAAAACGTTAACTATCTCTAAAAACGTTGCAAATAGACTAGTGCAGCCATCTGGTGTACATATTGAGAAATAAAACATGATTCCGGGCACGAGAAATAGATTGTTTTATTATTTTTCACGCATTATTTTTGAACACTTCAGCCCCGAAAGATCACGGGCGCGAGAAATAGAGGACGAAACTTCACCCCGTCATTTTCACGGGAGCGAGAAGGAAGGGGTTAACAAACAGACAGTAAGGGAAATTGTTCATCACAATTTAAGCATAACAAAAGTTTGGAAAAATGCCCTATCTGTAAAGCAGTTTTTAGTGGAGGAAAGCATCCCTGTGCATGACCAACCTCTCTGTTTACAAGATCTGGCTGTCTGTGAGTCTCATCTGCTACCAAAAGTGAAAAGTGCATTGAAGGGAACATTTTCAGTCTGTAGAACAGATGAAAGCAAAAACAAGAGTTGATAAGCAAGGTGACAGCTTACAGCATTGCTTTGAACGATAGAAAGCACATATGCAGTAGGGTGTATCACGAAAAAAATTTTTGGAAATTCAAAATTTCAAGTTGATAAAAAGTTGTCACTATGTTCACATAGTTACCACGAAAAATTATTTTGAAATTGAAAAATATTTAGGTATGCTGGGATGACCTTGAAGTTTCAAGTTTTTTAGCAAAAACGATGATTTTTTTAAAAAATGTATTTATGTGTAAAGCAAAAAAAAAATAATTTCAGTGCAAAAATGGACTACATAAGGAGTAATATATCAATAAAAATTGCATTGGAGCTGAAATTGAACTTTTAGGTTTCCAGAAATAGTTATGAAATACCTCACATTTTGGCTAGTCAGTTATATTTTTAGAATATTTACCCATCCTGCAAAATAATTTTCATTTTTGTATTAACAATATAAACATTGAAGTACAGCACTTTGAAATAGAGAGATTGGTACATTTTTCCACTCAAATAATTATTCTGCTTTACACATAATTTATACATTTTTTACAAAAATCATCGTTTTTACTAAAAAAAACTTGAAACTTCAAGGTAATCCCGGTTGACCTAAAGATTTTTCAGTTTCAAAATATTTTTTTTTAATAACAATGTGAATATAGTGACAACTTTTTATCAACTTAAAATTTCTAATTCCCAAAAAAAAATTTCTGTGATACATCTTATGGGTAAATATTCTAAAAATATGACTGACCAGCCAAAAGGAGAGGCTTTTTGTAACTATTTCTGGAAATCTAAAAGTTCAATTTTAGCTCCAATCCAGTTTTTTTTGATAGATTACTCCTTAAGTAGTTCATTTTTGCACTTAAATAATTATTTTTGCTTTATACATAATTTTTACATTTTTTAAAAAAATCATCGTTTTTACTAAAAAACTTGAAACTTCAAGGTCCTCCCGGCATACCTTAATATTTTTCAATTTCAAAATGTTTTTTTTTTTTTGGTAACTATGTGAATATAGTGACAACTTTTTATCAACTTGAAATTTTGAACTTCCAAAAAAATGTTTTCAGGATACACCCTAATATGTAGTAGTCAATATACAGGAGAGAGGAGATATCAAAGGGGATAAAAGTCAGTTCTAACTTTGTTTGCAGTAAATTATATTTATGACACTAATCTCGTTATTTTATTGCCAGACCTCTCATTTTCTTGCCAACATTTGCAAAAGCAAAACACAGAATGCAGCTAAACTAATCACCATTTACAAACTCAGAAGCAAACAAACTTCTTATTACCATAATCCCTTGCACCAGATGGAATGACGGGAAAAAAGGGAGTAAGAGGAACACATAGAGAAAACTTACATCACCAAGCAGAAAGTGATGAAGAAAAGGACAATGAACAGCAGAGTTAACAGCACAGCAAAAAATGTTGCTCTTTTATTACAACTAAAAAGAATTTTACTTTGTTCCAGCTTTCATCACGCAAACTATAAGAAAACTCTTTCAATTGAGCAGCACCAAGCTTTATCATTCATACATATATATATATATGTGTGTGTGTGTATATATATATATATATATATATATATATATATATATATATATACTAGCTGACCCGGCCACGCGTTGCTGTGGCTAAGGTATGGGTTAAACTATAATGTTTCAATAGAAACGAAAAACTTTATTACCGTTATAGAGATCAACTTTATATAAATATGAATTTGAGGTCAAAATACGAAAACCATCGAACGAAAATTTCCTAAGTTTGCTAGAAACAAAAAATGTAACATTCTAGTACTTAGAAATATTATATTCAAGCTTGTAACAATTGAGTTAATTAAAAATTTGCTAATTGCTATTCTAACATTTTATTTTTTAATAGCTGACCCGGTGAACTCTGTTCCGCCTTAAAGGCAATAAATAAGCAAATTTTTGAATTTATTAAGTTTTTTTTATTAGAAAATGCAAAAAAAAAATAGTACCTACAATAATCATCCATTATTGTTTCTATATTTACAACCCATTTTACTGCGCTCCAGAAGCTGTCAGAACATGTGCTCGCCCGGCGACAGAGACTCAAAAAAGGCTTAGTTAAAAATATAATTTTTTCGGACTGCTTATCAACTGACTGCTCCATCCATAAATCCATCCAAACAAACTTTTGTATAGATAATAGTAGTAAGAAGAGCAGCCACTTAAATGCAGTCCAGGAGCTATCCCACCAAGCTCTTTCCACCTCTCAGCCTCAGAGGCGTAAAAACTCTTAAGTGACAATCGTTTCTGACAGCATATCACATATAAATTTCAAGGGAAGTAACGCGTTTGTTTATAATTAACTTCACAAAAAAGTCAAATAACATTCAACGTACCGCTAACTTACTACCTGTTTACGGCGCGAACGTGTGCTTTATGTCGCTCAGTCATGGAGGTGTCAAAAAAGGCTTAGTAAAAAGGCTTAGCCAAGAATACAGAAAAGCTGGTAGCTAAATAGATAATTTGCAATAAAAAATATATTGTGGTCTTAAATTGAGATAAAAACTATCCCATCATTTAAGTTGGACCAAACTGAAACTGTGTGCAAAATTTGGTTAAAATTGGTTCAGTAGCTGAGGAGTCCATTGGCCACCAACACAGGGACACGTAATTTTTATATATTAAGATAAGAAAAATTATTACTTGTTTACTGCGCTCCAGAAGCTGCCAGAACGTGTGCTTTAAGTCGCTCAGCCATGGAGGTGTCAAAAAAGGCTTAGTAAAAAGGCTTAGCCAAGAATACAGAAAAGCTGGTAGCTAAATACATAATTTGCAATAAAAAATATATTGCGGTCCTAAATTGAGATAAAAACTATCCAATCATTTAAGTTGGACCAAACTGAAACTGAGTGTAAAATTTGGTTAAAATCGGTTCAGTAGCTGAGGAGTCCATTGGCCACAAACACAGGGACACGTAATTTTTATATATTAAGATATATATATAAAATATCAGATATATATATATATATATATATATATATATATATATATATATATATATATATATATATATATTATTATTATTATTATTATTATTTCAAAATAGACAAAAATGATATGTACACAGTAGAATACACAAAACTACAATCAAATTAGAGTTGTAAGTGCAGTGACAAATGGAGATACACTCACTCAATAATGATTGTTGTCAAAGAATAAAAAAAACACACACCTAAATAAGGACTATCTAAAAGAAGTCGTGATTCATGCTCTTGTATTAATAAAAGGTTCTGTGACAAGTAATTTATGTACATATTCTGACACAAAGTTTGGAATTTTTTCCTTATTACTACTTTAAAACTGTATTCGTTATTGATCATGCATAGTTCAAAATCTAAATGTGTCTATTTTCTTAATATCCTTTGGATTTTGCTGTTGTTACATTTGCATTTGAAATTTTTCAGTGTAAATGAATGGTTGAGAGTATCTTTTTCTGATAAAAGTTATTTTTAGGAACGTTATGCAGTTAGTGCTATTTCCATGTAATTTTTCTTTTTTCATTTACGGGTTTCATTTCATGTCTTTATCCCATCCTCCCCCATAAGGAAGTTACATGTTAAATAGATAAGATATCTCGTCAAGAGAAGCAAGGTGGTTAAAAAACAAATGTTATCAATTATTTGTATTTTAACTGTAAAACTGGTAGTTTAAAATTTGTCGATCGTTAATAACATAACTTTTCAGAGTTTCACAAAAACCTTGTGTTTTGGTATTCAAAGCACCAAAAGAGGGAGTGCAGGAACTTGATCACCTTAAATTTTATCGACAAGATGACAAATGTGGAGGAAATTCGAGATAAAAAAGCAATTTTAAGTATTATTTGAAAGATTTAAAAATTGAATAGTTTTAACGATAGAAAATACTATGCGCAACTTTGACAGAAAGCACGAGCGAAAACCAAAGCATGCATTTACCATATTAATATGACATTAATATCAGAAAATGGCTGAGAAAATAAATATATTGTTATATTCAAAATGGCCAACTGAAACATATGCTTGAAGCAAATGCATCAAAAAGAAGTTTAATGACATGCACTATTAAAGCATGAATACATATTGTAGCAGGTGATAATATTAAGATAGAGCGGCAATTGTCACGTATGAGAGAACACAACAAAAAAAAAATTGATAATGAAGTATATTAGATGGTATAAAAATATACATATGGTTGATATATACACAGAGAAGTAACACAGAGATAGTAACTCTAAAACAATTAATCTACACGATTTATTAAAGAATTAAAATGGCCAAGAGCTCTTTTTATCATAATAGATATGCAGCATGAACTGCTACTTTCTTTTGAATAACATAAAATATTTGAAGTTCAAAAAAAAAGTTATATGCACAGGAAATTTATATATATCTATTTCCGTTTTATTTTATTTATTTATTTATTTATTTATTTATTTGTTAAATCTAAATTTAAAGAATTTTAAATGAAGAAATAAAACTTACATAACAGCATCAAGACCCCAAAAAATGAGACACATGAGTACAAAAATGGGAGATAAAAACTTGTCATATCTGTAAGAAAATTATAGGGAAATTCAAACAACACACATTTAAAAACATACATCTAAAAGGTTTAGCTCTGACTGGAAATTTCAAGAATACACATCATCACACCTATCCAGTTCATAAGAAGAGGTTTAAAAGTTGCAACAGTTTTGTGTCACATAAAGTTTAAAAATGATTTTAATATATGGAAGAAAAAATATTACACATCTTAGATGCAGTTCTAATATAGCTGGGCCAAGGAACATTTTTTATTTGCTATTCACCAAGGAATTCCATCATTTGCTATTCCAAAGAAGATTTTTCTCTTGGAACTGTATTTAAGTTAGCATCGATTTGTTTATGATGCATGGAAAAAAACTGCATTCTTAAATAATATGCAGGGGAAGGTGGGGTGAGGTACCTAGAGCCTATTTTTAGTCTTTCTTCTATCTTTAGTCTTTTATGGCACTTTACTTTGCATTATATATATATATATATATATATATATATATATATATATATACACTGAAGTGACAAAAGTCATGGGATAGCAATATGCAAATTTTCAGATGGCAGTAGCATCGCATAGAACAGGTATAAATGCGCAGTGCTTTTACAGAGCTTTCATTTCTGTTCAAGTTATTCATGTGAAGAGGTTTTAACGTGATGATGACCGCACGACGTGAATTAACAGACTTTGAACGCGGAATGTTAGTTGGAGCTAGACGCATGGGTCATGCCATTTCGGAAATCGTTAGAGAATTCAACATTCCCAGATCCACTGTGTCAAGAGTGTGCCGAGAGTATGAAATTTCAGGCATAACATCCCACCATGGACAGCGCAGTGGTCGACCGCCTGCACTTAAAGATCGAGACCGGCGACGTCTGCAAAGAGTCGTAAATTCTAACAGACAAGCAACACTGCGTCAAATCACCGTAGAAATCAATGTGGGACGTACAATGGACGTGTCTGCTAGAACTGTGCGGAGAAATTTGGATTTCTTGGGCTATTCCAGCAGAAGACCGACTCGAGTGCCTTTACTGACAGAACGACATCGCTTGCAGCGACTCTCGTGGGCACGTGAGCATATCGGTTGGTCCCTAGATGAATGGAAAACCGTGGCCTGGTCCGATGAGTCACGATTTCAGCTGGTAAGAGCCGATGGTAGGGTTCGAGTGTGGCGCAGACCCCACGAAGCCATGGACCCAAACTGTCAGCAAGGCACTGTTCAAGCTGGTGGTGGCTCCGTAATGGTGTGGGCTGTTTTTTCATGGCATGGACTTGGTCCTCTAGTGCGACTGGACCGAACATTGACTGGAAATGCTTATGTGCAGCTACTTGGAGATCACTTGCAGCCATTCATGGACTTCATGTACCCAAACAACGATGGGATTTTTATGGATGACAATGCGCCATGTCACCGGGCCACAACTGTTCGCAATTGGTTTGAAGAAAATTCTGGACAATTCCAACGAATGATTTGGCCACCTAGATCGCCCGACATGAATCCCATTGAGCATTTATGGGACACCATCGAGAGGTCTGTTCGTGCCCAAAATCCTGCCCCATCAACGCTTTCACAATTATGGACGTCTATCGAGACAGCATGGCTCAATATTCCTGCAGAAGACTTCCAACGACTTGTTGAGTCCATGCCACGTCGAGTTGTTGCACTTCGCCGGGCAAAAGGAGGGCCGACACGATATTAAGAGGTATCCCATGACTTTTGTCACTTCAGTGTATATATGTATATATATATATATATATATATATATATATATATATATATATATATATATATATATATATATGCAAAACAATATAGAACACAAAATAAAATGAATTAACTGCTTGAGACTGATCTCATCATCAGTGCAAGTCTCAAGTACAATTTACCAGAATATCATTGGAGCTTTAAGTGAATACAAGCTAAAAGCACAAAAAATTCAGAAAAGGTACAGAATGAAGAGACAACTAATAAAGTTTAGCAATTAACGAAAAGTATTAAATGTATCCAAAATCTTAAACACAATTTAATCTTAGGCAAACGCATTGCAAATATAAGGACACTGGGTAACATGTAATACTAATAAGGTGCAAACTAAAGAAGAATAATGGGGTATCGTACTTATTATTATGATCAATAAGATTAAATATAACAATATCTCTATCTTTACTCTTTAACAACTTAACAGTTATTGTATTAGTAAAATTGGAACTCGTGCATTAATTTTAAAAAACGTTAATTAAGTAGATAATTGCACAACCTTTAAGAATGCAAAACTTGCAATATTCAACCTGCCTTTAAAAGGGGTATTCAAGCACTCAAAAATAAACTCCACAAACTTAATTTTGCAATTAACATTTTTGAAAAATTTTTAAATAACACCCACATTTTACAATGCTATGCATGATTTTGCTAGCTGTAACATTGACACTGTGAATGAAATAAAAACGTTTTCTAAATATTCATATAGGAAAGAGATTATATGTTATATACAGTTTTGGGGTGAATTGGAATGGAAATTGCCTTTGCCTTTTATTATTTTACTTTTATAGGTTTTTATTGGGTTTTAGAACGACAACTAGATTGTTTTTTTCAAGATGATGGACACAGCTTTGGTGTTTTTCTTATGTAACTTTATTGGTAAGCACGTTTTCTTTATTTAAGTGTAGTGGGTATCTAAACATTGAAGATATTAAATTTTCATTTAATTGGAGATATTGTTAAATTTACTAATCATAACAATGTAGACCAAATCGTATTATGCTTCTTTATTTGTTTTCATCATTTTAGTATTAAATATTGCACAAAGTCTTAATATTTTATACTTAATGTTTTTAGTGTGTTTCCCTACGACTAAATTTAACTTAAGACATTGAATAGGGTCAAGTGGGGTAAAATGGGTCAAAATGAGCAATTATACAATCAAGCTTTGACAGCTAAAAATGTATTGATTCAACCAGTGAATAAACTGCTCAGGATATGCAAGTGCATATTCCTTATGACATGCAAAGTGAAATATATCTGCAAAAACGAAATATTGATACTGATAAATAAAATACAAAATGTGCTGCTAATGACTCTTTTGCAACATAGCATGGGGTAAAATAGGTCACTAGAAAGGTAAAATGAGCCAGGCTTTGAAGCATTTTATTTCACAATTTACTGAAGAGTAATTTTGTTCTTTTTGTTCATTAATGAGAAAAAAATTAGTATAGAAACATTTCTAGAAAGTAATAGTGTCCTCTGGATTCATATCAGGGCCAGGAATGTCTAGTACTGTTTACAATGCATCATACTTCCAAACATCATCTCTCTCCGAAAATAAAAAACTTTCACTGTAGTTTCAAATTTCATTGCACGTTATCCTACAATGTGGAGAAGAATGATGGCATGAAAATATACTTTTTTGACATTTTCACCAAAAACTTAACTTGTTCCCACTTTCAGACTTTTAAAGATTGCTATCAATGCACTTTGATTCAGTTATAAATGTTTATACAGAAAAGGTTTATTTATTATTTATTTAGTTTTGTGACTCTGTGTTAGTTTAATTGATTTTTTACATCTCTTTAGATTTTGTTTAGTATGCAATCTTTTCAATATTTTTAAGCTTGTTAAAATGTTACAAGTTTCTTTCCGCATGTGTGTAGTTTTTTCTTTTGGTAGCTTTTAAATTTTCTTCTTTACTTTTGATTATTTGTGCAGGTGAGAGTGTGCTTATAATAGAAGTTTTAATATGCTTCAAAATAAAACTCATGCTAGACTCGCCTTGTTCCAATATCGAAGAAACAACCTCACTTGTTGAGATCTTAGATTTTGCTGCCCTTCTTTCAACTGCATTATTTGAATTCAGTTCTATAGAATGTTTTTCTATGATTTGGTTGCCCAGGCTTCTCTCTTCGGGGAAAATGACCCACTTTTGCTCAACTCCCTAACAACATTTCCTAAAGGAATTCCATCGAACAAAAGCTGTGCTTTGAATTTTGGCCTTTTGATTCAATTTAATTATTTTGCACCATACGTTTATATATTTGTGTATCAAAAGAACGACAGAGCAATATATTACATGTTTTAAATTAGTACATACATACTTGACAATAAAACATGTGTTAGGACCCATTTTACCCCACCTGACCCTATATTTAACACTTTGCTAATTGCTAAATTTTATTGCAGCCTCTTCATTGTCTAACTTTTTTGGATTTTTAAGTTCTTATGCCTAATTATCCACTTAATGGAGAAATGTTGTTCTTGAGACTTCCACTGCTGATAAGATCAGCCTCAAGCAGCCATTTTAATTTATGTGGCACATTTTGTTCTTTTGCATTCTGTGAAATTGAAAAACTTTAGAACACTTTCAAAATAATAAATGTTTTCATCCTTGGGTTTTATTGCCTTTATTTGGTCTATATTTTCTTTTACAACTGCATTTCTATCTTAATTTATTGCTTATCTGAGTATACTAATACTTAGGGGGGAAAAATCTAGGTTTTATTTATTTTGTGTTGTATTGTTTATACATATAGAATTTCAATTGGAACATTTCAGTACATAATTATTGAAAGTTGAAAAGAATGTAAATAGGACAAAGGTACAAAACTAGTGGTGTGCCTCGAACCAGGTTAAAAATCTTAAGTCCGGCAAATTTTGGTTTCCTCTTAATTTGTACTTTGTTAGGTGGCATTTAAAGTATGGAAGAACTTCACATTGATGACTTATGTCACTATAAGCTAAGCAAATGTAAGGATATTTGATAATTACTTATTATCCTACTGAAAAGATTGTAAGTTTTATATGCTCTAATTAGGAAAATATTCTTTTTATACATACAAATCCCACTTTGCGTAAAGTTATCATGGTAGAATTTGGAACGGATTAACTGGAATAAACACTGCATGTATTCAGCTGTTAGGACACTAGTACTTGCTTTAACAGCCAAATGAATTAGCATTGTGGTTTAAATATCATTTCTAATTAGTTGGTGAGAAAACACAGAAAAATTAAAACTTATTTGATAGGGCTGAAATAAAAAGCTCATCTTCAAAGAACAGGTAATACATTAATACACATACGGTGCTATGATAAAATTTTGGAATTATTCCTCTGGTAATGAAACAACTAGCAAATGTCCGCAAGTGCAAGAAAATTTGGCAATGGATAAATTTATTCACATCCAAGAAATTTTGTTAAATCCTTTTAGCAGGAGCTATGAAAATTTAAGACACATTAAGGAACAAATTAACTACGAGAAAAACAAAATATGGTACTGCATATGATGAGGTTCATATCATTACTATATGGTGTAGTTTTTATCACATCTCAAGCTATTTTGCAGTCCATACTGAATTCTGATAAAAAAAAAATTTACTTCTGTTTTGCACCCGTGAAACACCATACAACACATTAATAATGGTTCAATATGCATACTTAGATTAACCAAGTTAAACAGCAGTAAAATAAAACACTTTGTACCCATATAATTCTTATACAAATATTAATAACAACAAAAGAATAGAAGGCATGATAGAATAAAATCAAGTAGAACTTACTCAATATTAAGGAAAAGCTCCCACGCCTGTTATGATATACAGCAACTAAAATACTAATAATTCCCATAATTGTAATACCCAACAATGCAAGAACTAGAATAACTTCATATACTCTGGACATTATACCCTATTAAGAAATAAAATCAAAATAAATAAATAAATTTTTATACTTAGTTACTGAAATTATTAAAAAACAGACACATACATATTTCTTAATATGATCAAAAGAAAAAATTTCAAAAATTGACAAAAATTATTTTGTAAAAAAAAAAGCTACATAAGCAACCAATTACACCAAAAGCATTTAATGAATGTCGGTTGTTGAATAAAGAAGGATCACAACTTTTTTTCAGGTAAATAAAATATTAAGGATCAGAAAACGAATAATGTATGTGTAGTGTTATAAGCAAAGAATGGATGGCTAAAATTTAAAGGTCATAACATCAGTAATATGACTTTGCAGCCCTCCAAGTACATACAGTTTCATTTTTGCACACAAATAAATAGCAAAAATAAAGTTTGCATTAAACTTTGTTTTTCTCTCAAAAATCAACAGCTGAAGCACATATGAGTTTATTAGAATTAAAATCAGTTAAACCCACTTTTTATGAAGATTAATTTAATTTTAAAAAAAAGTTTAAAATCTCCTTTACCAATGGCTTCAAGCTTCCCAAACAGTGAACCGCAGACCCCTTGGGGTTCCGTCGACATTTGGTAGGGGATCCACTATAAATTTTTGAGGAAAATATTTTAAGCTTATTAAATGATATTTGAATCATGCTTTTGCATCAAAGCCTGGGACAGTCTTTTGAGCACTACTTCCGACATCTCAAGATACAATGCTGGTAGATTATACAGTCATAGCACTGCGAAGTCTCAACACACATTGGAAACATGTCTGAAAGGAACACTTTAATTCAGAATAGAATATTCCAGTTACCTAAATGTCCATTAAAATATGCTTCAAATGTGCTACGCTAAAAAGGAAATGTTCTGTAAAATGGGATTCAAAGGCATATCTCTATGGATATTTGTTAAATTTAAGTCTGGGACCCATTCAAAAGCAAATTGGGGACACATATGAGAGGAGACTGAGAAAAAATTTAAACACACACTTGAGAAACTATTCCTTTCTTTCGTACAAATAATGATTTTAAGAGAGTTCTTTAATTTCCAATAGACTCTCTCAATATGATACTGCTAGAAATTTTGTTGCAATAAACTGCTGTCAGTTGGTGTCAACAACGCCGGAAAAAAGTACGGTCTTCTCTATTGAAAATCATCCATTGCCTGGCCGCAACTGACAGCAGCTCCAAGATATTGCTGAAAAATTAATAGTAAAAGCTACTTGCATAATCGTAGAAGTGGTATATAAGTATTGTAAAAAGTATTACAAAGTTTTCTAAAACAAAACATGTGACATTGCTCAAAAAATGTTCTCAAATGCGTCCCCAAAAGTGTTAAAAAAAGTATTTAACCAAATGCGGTAATTAACTGCTTTACAAATAAGTATTCTAAAAAGTGTTCTTAGAACTGATTTGAGGGCTGTTTCAAAAGCTTCAAACTGTTCTTAAAAAATGGACAACCGTCTGGGTTTAAAAAGTGTTCAGAACATGATCAAAAAGTGTCCCAAGATTACACTACAAAACTAAATAGCGATACTGTCTGTCAGGCTTGGAGTAATCGCCGATTACGTAATCGTAATCTGTGTAATCGATTACATTTTTTTGTAATCGTAATTATAATTTGGAAATGGGACTCTTGTATTCGTGTAATCTTAACCCTCTCGGCACCCTGGACCTCATATGAGGCTCCTACTTTTGAACTCAATTTTGGAAGAAGTAAACACTTAAAATGATTTTTTTCCGTCAGTGACTCCACCTATTCATGTAGATCACATATGAGTCTCCTAAGTGAAAAAAAAAATCATTTTAAATGTTTACTTCTTCCAAAATTGAGTTCAAAAGTAGGAGCCTCATATGAGGTCCAGGGTGCCGAGAGGGTTAATTTTAATCAAGTATTTCTTGCGTAATCGTAATTGTAATCGAACTTTAAATAATCGTAATTTGGCCTTGTAATCGTGTAATCCAGACTTGCTGAAAGTGAAAGCTTCTAAGTTGCGTTTCTCAATGTTATGGGAAAAGATCCCCGGGAAAAAGCACTTGAGGGAAGGAACGTGTTCTTCGTCTCGGGGGGTCTCAGTTCAATGCAAGCTTCAGAAAGACAGCAAGCTGTTTCGTGCTTAAGAGAGTCATAAAGCGAACCCTAACGTAAATGCTTTGCAGCCCTTGGCGCATATGACAAGATCGTCTGGTCTCTACTGATTTTTAGGATGGGTCATCAATTTTCCCTTTCATCAGCTGTCAATGACAGCTACAAACGAAGCTGACCTACCTCGGACGAGAACAGTAGTATCAAATTACTAACACATACCATTTGCCTCAACAGCACATGGTTATTTATTTTTTTCCCTTTTTCTTTCATTAGTGAAAAGGAGGAAAATTTTGAAAAGAAAAGGGAATTTGCAATTGTACTTTAGTTATCATTCTATCGACATTCATTTACAATGAAGCACTCTCATTTGCGATAACAGCACTCTGGTGACTTTTGTTTTAAATATTTTCACATATAATTTAATCTTAAGTTTATGCTTTACACTTTAATGCTGACATTATTTTTAATCATTAAGTATGTAAAAGAAGAAAAAGTTGTGTATTTACAGATTTTTAAAACACTGCTTATGAGTAAGATTTAACACCGATGATTTACTAATTATCTTTTTGTGCTTTGAATAAGTTCAATATACTTTTGTATTAATGTTCATTACTTTATTTTCATGTTTTTAGTGGAAATTATCGCACTTCAGTATACCTTAACCCATTTATGCTCAGTAGCCTATAAACGGGACGCTTGTTAGTTACTGCATACAAAAACCTGTAATGGGTATATCATTTTACTAAAGCTGTTTTTCACAAGTTAAATAGTCCTTCTTCTTGAAAAAACCAGTTAGAGCCACTATTTGGACATCATAGTTTATTTATTGACAACTAATTTCAGACAAATCAGTCAAGCAATGGTCCAGCATGGATAGCCACAGAAAGTTTTTTTTGCAAACTTATTTTTCATAAAATTAAACTATTTTAAAATGCTTTGCTTAAAATTGATCACAAATGCCTTCTGTAATGTTAGTTTGCAAAAGTAAAGTCAAGTATGATCGTATTTTGCTCACATATCTGCAAAATATCCCATAAACAGGACGTTAAATAACTTAATAAATATGGCAACGGGGAACTATTTTAAGCCTAAAATGTGTATAAACCATTCCAAATAAGAATTTTAAGCAGATAAAAATTGAAAAAAAATGTTAAAAAAAATTTGGGCATAAATGGGTTAAAAACTGTGACATAAAATATTACTATAAAATGGTCATACACACATGCAAAATAAATTAATAAATCCTCAAGTTAAGATTACACATTAGTTGCAATCATCTCTATAATTTTGTGGATCAAAAATCATAATTCTTCAGCTATGACACTGTTGTCGCGAATGAGCATTATATATGTTATATACATTATGTATGTATGAGCCCCCCCCCCCCCCGCAATGAGAAACAAATTTTATGATTTGAACAACCCTTACCAATCGTGCTCTCATTGAAACAAAAATTTCATCCATGCATTAGGTATGAAAAATGCTAAATTTTATAAGAATATTATTTGAGAATTTTACTACTCTAATAATGATTACATTAAGACAATTTAAAAATGGCAAATTTATATTTTTCCTGATAATTTTTTACCAGAGTAAATAGATGGTTAATTTAACAGACTATTATAAAAATATTACTCACTGTGCAATATTGTATAACATTTTTAAGAAGGTTTAAATTTTACATGTTTTGTTTTCCTTCCACTTAACTGGTAAGGTATAAAACTAGTGCACTAAAACTTGACACCTCCCCCTTTCAAAATTTCTGGATCTGCCTCTGTATATATATATATTTCTCACAAATCTGTAATTGTGTAATCGAAATCGTAATCGGCAGATAATAATCGTAATCAATTACATTTTTTACGTTATCTAATCGTTGCTGTAATCGTAATAGCGATTTGGCAGAGGGTTGTAATCGCAATCGTAATTGTAATCTTCAAATTTTCACGCTCGTAATCATAATCGTAATCGATTACATTTTCTCGTAATTGACTCCAAGCCTGCTGTCTGTACTCCAGACCTGGTATTTGACTTCAACAGTCGAAAAAATTAATCCAATGTATAAGAATCTCATGCCAAGAAAAACAACCTTACTCTTCCCCTCACACTCAATTTAGTCAATTTACTCAATTAACTCAGCACTCAATTTAGAATTTTAATTGTTTGCTACCAATTGATTTCTGTGAGATCAATTTCATTTTTGTACTTCAGACTTTGCAAAGTTAAGCATTGTAAACTACCTATGGGTCATTCCATGTCAAGTGATCCAAAATCAGAGAAAATTTTTACATCACATTTTTCGATTTTTTTTTAATTTGGCTCATCAATTGTACCCCTCGAGGTAATCAAAAGTCCAAATTTTTAGATTTTTATCTCTTTTATTTTTTTAGTTATGAGACTTTGAACTTTGGAAAAACCCTCAATTTTTCATGGATGAGGGAACATAAAAGGGACCATAACTCAGCACCAAATATAGATAGAACGATTTGGTAAAAAGCATTTTAAAGTACATTAGTTGCTGCTTAATCTGATATGCAACATGAGTAATTTTATGAAAATTTTATCTTTTAAAAAATGAAATTTAAATTTCAAATTTAAATTTCTCAAAAAACATATAATGAATTTTTTTCAAAAAATTCACAAAAATTCTTGCGTATCTTACCTTGGTTTGTACAAATTTTTAGGTTGGGATCTCCATGGGATCATATTTTCTTGAATTTTTGAATAAATTTGACGTAGGAAAAAAATGATATTTTTCAGAGTCAGGCGAAGTTTAATGCATAATCATAACAAAATAGTATAGAAATGTTTTTAAAATAATTTGCCAAATTGAGTTTACTATAGAAAAATTATATACAAAGAAATATTCAAAACATAAAAATATTTACAAGTATACATCAAAATTTTGTAACACTATATTTAATTTTTTTCATATCATTAAAAAAAAGATTAGAGGTAAAATATGATTTTTTTGTGATGAAAAATTATTGAGTTTTACCTTATACTCTATAACACAAGGTTCATAACAGGTCCATTAAACATAGGATATTTGAAGAATTTGAATCTCTTAAAAGATTTTGTGTATTTGAAAGTCATTATCATTTGAATACGTTTGGTGGTCATTTCGCATTCATTGCGGGGAATAAAGCAGTGGAACTTCTGGGTTCCTTTAACAGGTAGTGCTCTTAAAAATCGCGACCTGAGTAGTTCTTTTTCACTTGAATAGTCCTCAACACTTGTATAGAAAAACTGAATTGAAGGTATGTTCAAAACACACCAGTTGAAGAGTTGAACCGGTGTCAAGATTTGATCGGAATGCAGTTTTTGAAGACTTGCTTTGGCAGCGAGACGTTTCACTGTCCCTCCTAAGCCATCACAAACTCCTTTGCCATGAGCTGTTGCATAGAAATGCCATTCTGCATGGATGCCAAAGTCTCTTTGATGAAGGCAAATATTACCAGAATTTTTTCGGTTTTTGTATTGGGATCCTGAACCGTCAGAGAAATAGAAAATTTTTCCAAAGAGGGTAAAACTTCATCTTTTAAAAATTTAGTTAGCTTCTTTTGGAAGAGGTAAACAGCAACTGTATCGTGTTGTAAACAATCTGATATAAACACGAAGCTTTTGTACGTCACTCCACTTTGGTTTCTGAAGTAGACTGCAAATGGATGTACAGTTGCCTGGTCATTTGTCCAATGAAAAGATTGTATTTCATCTTGGACCACAAATGAGTAGTTTTCAGAGAAGTCTAGAGTGGTAACTGCCTCATTCAATTTTACATTTTCCTTCAAATATAAAAAATATGCAGATTGTTGCTTCGATATGAAGGAATGAGTCTTTAAAGTTAGAAGTTTTTCACCTAGTGTATCAACAAAATCTTCAATTGGTTTTATAACAGTCTCAAAACTGCATCTGTCTATGGAAACCCACTGCTTGTATGTGATCGTTTCTATCATATTTTCTTGAAGCACATTCAGTAGAAAATCTTCTAGGCATTTAGTTCCTGGACAACAGTGGCGGCTCGTGCCTTAATTTAGTGGGTGGGCCCGCAATTATACGTTTCCCCAGTAATGCATACAAAGATAAAATGAAGGAAACAACTGTTAGTAAACTAATGCTGAGTGGCGTAGAATAATATTTAATTCAATGAATACAAACTTGCATTGCAAAATTATCTCATTTGATTTGATACATATAATAGGTTTTATATTTTAAATGCTACACCAGCCTTAAGCGATCAATGTAATAATAATAACAATATTTTGCACAGGCGACCGACTTTCTATACATCACTCATGTTAAGCTAGTTCTATTTTGCCATTTTCGGACACTGAAAATGTTCATCACATCAAAAGTGTCATGCCTCAAGGCGGCGCAGCTACTCAAACATTATGGGACTACACCCAAAAAGAAAAAGAGCATTTATGCTTAAAAACACCCCCTCTCTTCCCCTAAATTTTTCGGCCGTCTGCACCATAACTTTCTGAAAGTCTATATCAAATTAAGGAGCGCATAAGGTAAATGACTAGATATGAGCAAGCTTAGAGGGTTTTTTTCTTTTTTAATTTGGATACAAATGTTGCATTTTGTTCATGGAAAAACAAATCCTAACGGTGTTAGAACTTAAAAATGTCACTTTTATAGCTATGGTATTTTCATAAACTTTCAATTTTAATGTATGTATATGTTCTTAAATAAACTGGAATACACTTGTTTGACCAGTTATGGTCCCACTCTCTTACCTATGGTCGTACTCAAACTAGTAATGTTCATTCATGTCGAATTATTTTCAGGAAATACACGAAGAACACATAACAACATTAAAACTCTTGGATTTTTTTACAATATAATCAAATTTAAAGGATCCTGACTTACCGATTCAAATAACATTAAAATTAAAACATGGATTACTGACAAGTCAGGTTTGAAATATTTGTCTGAACAACTACAAAAAATTAGTAAATAAAACAAATAAATAGAACATCTCTACTGATGCATTTTTTATTTATCGACTATCAAATTTAGCATAGGTTTTGTCATCAATCCTAAATATTAACTTAGAGTAAGCGTGGATAAAAAATTACAGTCATATAAGCCTATAACTAAAGAACTGATTCTTAGTTGACTCACAATATAGCTTGAAAGGATTTTAAATGTTTCGATTAATGGTGAAAATATTTCTATGTGACAGAAAAGAAAAACTAAGGGATGAGAACGTAACAATAAAACTGTGATTCGATGAAAAACAACAATATCAGGTTCTTAAAAAGGAAACGTTTCAAAAACTTAAATGCAACACACAAAAATTTCGAGAATAATAATCTTTAGTTCCAAAACGCAAATTAATAAATAATGCATGCATTGTATTACAAATCGGTGAGGGGGGTAAGGAACTGGTAATCTCTATGCCTGTTGGAAAAAGGTGTTGAGAATGAAAAAAAGAAAAACCAAAAAAAAAAGAGGAAATGTTATAAAAATCAATCAAAAAAAGAAAAAACGAGGATTGTGGAATGGAAAGGGGCGAGAGTTTTTTCCCTAACACAGGAGCCAGACCGGCCAGACATTCTCTGCCCGTGAACAGTTAACGAAACACTTCCCTCTCCACCTCTGTGTTTGGGGACAAAGGGAAATTTCGGGCACCAAGAGAAAGTGCCCTCTGGTCGGCTGTTACAAGGGGGTGTCATCGCTTACCGCTCTTCTTAATCCAGCCACTGCGATTGGCTGAAAGCGGAGGTGTGCCTTGGCAGCCGTGGGCACGTGATGATCTGGCCCAGGGTTGGATCTGGCTTCTGGCCCCCGAACTCGTTCTCAAAGCTCTCTTTTTTCCCCCTCTCTTTCTTCGCGGCGGTCCCAGCGAGATTATGCTCAAAATAGCAGTGTTTGTTTTATCTATAACTGATTTTAACATATGTATATTTATATATCTCATATATCTCCTTGCATTACTCTTATTATATTTACAACAGAAATTAAAAAGAAAACAAGCAATAAAGAAAACAAAAAAAGCAGCTGCACTTCAACTGTTGTAGAAAGACAGTTATGGGGACAAACATATGTCCTGCTACTTTGCTTTATTTTTAGCCTTGTGTTAAAAGGATGGGCAAATATTAAAATAACAAGGAGAAACACAAGGGTAGGGGCTTCAAAAAAGTTTTTTTTTTAAATAAATTTGTAAACAGTTTACAAAATATATAAAAAGCGGAGGGGCGGGGGGGGGGGGGTAACCAATATACAAGCTCATTGCATTTCCCTTCAAGCATAGTTGCATAGTTATGCTTACTTACTACATACAAGGCCATCACCAGCAATATAACCCCATATTTAAATGAACAGAATATGAAAAAAATCATTTTTTTCAGCGTCAAATTATATTCAAAAATCCAAAAAAATATGATCCCATTAAGATCCCAACCTAAAAATTTGTACAAACCAAGGTAAGATACACAAGAATTTTTGAAAATTTTTTGAAAAAAATTCATATGTTTTTTGAGGAATTTAAATTTGAAATTTAAATTTCATTTTTTAAAAGATAAAATTTTCATAAAATTACTCATGTTGCATATCAGATTAAGCAGCAACTAACGTACTTTAAAATGCTTTTTACCAAATTGTTCTATTTATATTAGGTGCCGAGTTATGGTCCCTTTTATGTTCCCTTATCCATGGAAAAACGAGGGTTTTTCCAAAGTTCAGAGTCTCATAAATAAAAAAATAAAAGAGATAAAAATCTAAAAATTGGAACTTTTGATAACCTCCAAGGGTACAACTGATGAGCCAAATTTCAAACAAATACAAAAGGGTAAGTTAAAAAAGTTGGATCACTTGACATGGAATGACCCCTACCAAGGTGCATCTACAAATGTCAACCTGCTTTAAAGAGGGAGGGAGGTTCGGGGAATCGTGACAGTTTGTGACTTGAGAAGGAAGTGGGTAACAAGAAGTGTGACAACACACATCTTTTCATAATATGCTGAGCGTGACATGTGACAAGAGGAGGGGATAAGGTGAAGTATGACACTTAGTGACAAAGGAAGGGGGGACCGATATCAAGGTCCGTACCCTTCACTGATATCCATTCTAAACTCCTGACAGATATGGATTTCTGTACTTTTGGGCTTTTAAAATCTGCATTATCCAAACGCTATCGCACAAACCTTACAGAACTCTGGAAAGCTATTCAGGAGCAGTGGGACAGAATACCTCTTCTGACACTTCAAAAAGCATTATTATTCTGGAAATTACGATGTCGAAAGATTGTTCAGAATAAGGACAAATAAGTAGAACATTTAAAACACAAGAACTTTATGTAATTTAAATTTGTGAATACAATATACATGGTTTTAAAAAATTGTGAACAGCCTCTGTATGATAGGAAGAACAAAGCAAGTAAGAAGACTGCCTAGAAACTTTCTGAAAAAGAGCTTTGCCCTCTATGCTCTGGTATGAACAATGCATAAGACAATCTGTAATGAATAACAGCATTGTATTGAAATGCATAAATTGAAGTAGTTCCATTTTAAATAAGCAACAAATGTGCTTATTCTTATGGTTTGTATTTTCAGTAATTCATGACATTTCTTACTAGTTTTTAGGTCTACATTTAAGCTGATATTTTGAGTGCTGAATTATGGTAGCTTATGTTATATTTAATTCTCAAATTACCACGCTTTAAACAACAGGATCAAATTTATTGAATAAAAACTGCTTAAATAACTTACCCTTGGAGATCCAGGAAATCCCTCAGCTTCAATGAATAAGTGAGCAAATGGCAGTAAAACAAAAAGAGCAGTATTGGAAAACAAAAATATAATGCGCCATAAACCTACAAAATGAATAAAATATTTTAAAGCAATACCACTTTATCGTAAAAATGGCAAATGACATTATGGTCAAGCAGGTGATATGCTACATTTATGAACCCTTTCTAAGAAAATAGAAAGAATACTTCCCAGAAAGTTAGTAAATTTCTAAATGCCCTGTATGCAGATAAGTCATTATTTCTGCATCATTAGATGATACCAAGGGGCTAAATCAAGCATACTTAACAATCCATTATTCTTAATCACCTAAATGAATTTGTATCCCAAACTAATCTTACACTGAAAAATATTTTATTGAACCACAGCTACAAAAAATGGCCCGAAAAATAGTTAATATAGTAAAAGATACATGTAGTAACTAAAATAATTTCAATCATATATTAACAAATAAGATATAATTTAAAGTTATCATTTGTAAGTTAAGCTCACTCTTTGCACATATTGATGGCCGGGTAGTTTGACAGTCAAGCTGCTCTAAAGGTCAAAATATGCTCATAACATCCCCAAAATGTTTTAGAATGTTATATTATGCTTTACAATCTAACAAAACTTAGGTCATTTTTTATTGGGTACCTGGATAAGTTCAATGTCAAAGATGATGAAATTGCTTCAATATCAAAAACAGATGAAAGAAAAAGCTGAAACTTCTAAAGGTAAAATTTCAATTAAAACAAATAGCAGTACAAAAAAAGAAACTGGATTTTAGATTAAATATATTCACAAACCTTGTATCAAGGAGGAGTTCAAAAACTGTATATAATAATTCCCAGGGTAATAAAGAAGAATTTCGTTAGTTATGATAGATATTGGTAGAAGTAAAGCTGCACCAATTGTTATGCTTAAAGCAAAAGTACATATCCAGATCCTAAAAGAAAGCATTATAAACCTTTTATTAATAAGTTACCAAATGATCAGAAAAATTTCTTAAGATTTCCTTTACAACAAACTTAATTTTTAATTGATTATGAACAGATGGTTGAGTTAGTTGATCCAATTCTGAATAGTGCATCCCATTTTCTAAAGATACTAAGAGAATACATTATTTTCTAATTTAATGAATCGATAAACATTATTTTTGATGACTAAGTCTTCATTACTATAATGTTTTAAAAGAATATTTTAATTATTTGAATTGGTACTGTAAAAAATAAAAATACATCAGAATTGGAAAAGACTTCAGAACTTGTATTTTTATTCAATGCTTTTAATTATCATTATTTTAAAATAATAATAATAATAATAATAATAACTCACCCTGTTCTGTAGGCAATAAAATCTTCATAAACAGCTGGTGAAAATATAAATCATTACTATTTGGTTCTCATGAAATATTTGAAAGTACTATTTATAAAAATAAAATATTTCAGGAAATTTAAAAAGGAACATATTTTATTGAGAAAATACGCTGATAAACAAAAACTTAATGCAGAAGACATCAGAAAAATTTAACGCTCATTAACAGTGCAAGAAAAAGGTAAACTCAGAAGCTATTGTCTACTATGGCTTAAAAGTTTGTTTAAGTAAAATTTTTATGTATAGCCGTTTATAAATGGGCTTAAAAATGCACAAAACAACAGGACAGCTTGAATAACGCAATGCATTTCCTGCAAAACTACAAATTTAGGAGGATGCAAAAGTTTTAGACAACTTCTCATATACTTTTTGTACAAGGTATACAATACACGAGGTGACAATAAACAATATTTTGCTGGATAAAGGACAAAATTTAAGTATTTCACTTTAGTTTCAGAGACTCACATGCTACACTTTGCAAAACATAAATAATATTCAATGCAGCACATTTCATGTTTCAAGTAAGGGAGAGACAATGAGTTGCTCAAATGAAAAATTGAGCAATAACTGAATCAAACAAGTAGCCAAGTGTCTAGAGCTCCCTCCTCTCCTCTTTTTTTGTTACAGAAGGTTTTTTTTTTTTTTTTTCATTATTTTAACAGAAAAAGTAACAGAGCCAAGAACAGGATGACGGGAATGAGATTCAAATAAGGCCAGGGCCAATTCCGGGTTGTCCCAGAAATGAAGAAGAACAGAGTTTTAAAATTGCAACCAACAATTAAAATCATTGAAGATCAACTAGTTGGGGATCATTTAAACTGATTCCAATTACCACAAGAGAAAACTATGTTGTCTGCAGGACCAGTCACATCACCGTTAATCCAGTCATTAACAAAACTTACAAGTTACAACTACAGCTATACATTATCTTTTATTACTTTTTTTTTCTTTGCTCTTTCGCAAATTTTCAACAATTTCATGCGTTTAGATTTAGGTAAATTCATCTGAGATACAAGATTTTAAGAAGCAAACTTTATAAGAGTCAGGTAGGGGTCATTCCATTTTAAATCAACAAATTTTCAAAAATGTTGTTGCATCATCATTTTTGATTTTGATGAAAATGTGCATGTGCATTCCTTTTATTTGCATTATTTTTACCTTATACTCCACATTAGGGTGGAACGAAAAAAATAAAGTTTTGATTTTCAATTAGCCTTAGTGCGGAAAAGTTGCCTTTTCATGTAAATAAGGTATAAATAAAATATGAAAAATATTGAAGCACGTCTTGAGGTGCCGCAAGTAGGATAAAGTATTGTAAAAATGCAATTTTTGCTCTATTTTCAAGTTTTTTTCAAAAATTGTTATACTTATCTTTTTTCTTTAAATGAGGTCAAAAAAGTAACTATTACGCCAAACAGGCCACATAATATTCTTTTTTAATGTTTGGATGATTTCTTGAGGTGCCACAAAAAGATGAAGTTTTGCAAAAACGCACTTTTTGCTGAGCATCTGGGAGCATAAGACGTAGCAGTAGCGGATGTTTAGAGGGGGCGTTAATGGGTAGCAGTGATATGTGTGAGTAGGGGCCAAGCTCAGATCAGATGTCAATACTTTTGCCGAATTCACTTTTGTTCTCGTCTATCATGTAACAGAGTAACGTAAAATATCGATAGTTGGTGAGCTATTTCAGCGTTGTGAGATAAAACAGCTCAGTCTAAGCACGTGCAGACGAGACATCTATAAGAACGTCCTATTTTTGGACACTTTAGTGATTTGAGTGAAGTTTTACTACCTACAAGAATTCATGAAAGGTCACTGTTTTATTAGGCACAACCTCAAAAATTGGTCAAGTCACCCGGGAAAGTATCCTTGCGTAAGTGAAATATCTGAGACTTAAGTTTCTAAAATTGAACAAATTTGATCAAAAGTTTTTATTCTAGTTATTTCTTATCAAACAATTTGAGCAACAATAAAAAATTAAAAGAAGAAAAAGAACTGATTCGATCTTCGTTAAATTTAGAGAAGAATCTAAACGTTTATTTCTTGTTGCTGCCTACAGGAGACTACAAGAAAAAAAACTTTGATACTTGCAGTTTGTATGAAAGAAAAGAAGGTGCCAGTCTTAGAACAAGAGTTTCTAAAGCAGTTGAAAACAATCTTTCTTTTTTAGAGAACATATATATAACTTAAGTACAGATTTGAGATATTTAATAGATAAGTGTAAAAGGGTGCACAAGTACAAGAAGATTTTAACTTCATGTTAATCCACATAGGAGCATACACTTTAAGAAAGTACTGAGACAGATCATCTTGAGGTTTTCAGTTTGATTTGTATTTACCACGTACAATCGAGGTATGTCTTTGCAAATGTAAGTCACTTGAAGTGAGCAAGTTTTCCAGGTTTTTTGAAGATAAATCTAGTAAGGTCCCTCTTGATACAACGATACTTAATAAATATTTCTGATCTGTACTTAAGTCATGTATGTTCTCTAAAAGAGGAAGGTTGTTTTCAACTTCTTTAGAAACTCTTGTTCTAAGACTGGCACCTTCTTTTCTTTCATACAAACTGCAAGTATCAAAGTTTTTTTTCTTGTAGTCTCCTGTAGGCAGCAACAAGAAATAAACGTTTAGATTCTTCTCTAAATTTAACGAAGATCGAATCAGTTCTTTTTCTTCTTTTAATTTTTTATTGTTGCTCAAATTGTTTAGTAAGAAATAACTAGAGTAAAAACTTTTGATCAAATTTGTTCAATTTTAGAAACTTAAGTCTCAGATATTTCACTCACGCAAGGATCCTTTCCCGGGTGACTTGACCAATTTTTGAGGTAGTGCCTAATAAAACAGTGACCTTTCATGAATTCTTCCTTAGTAGGTAGTAAAACTTCACTCAAATCACTAAAGTGTCCAAAAATAGGACGTTCTTATAGATGTCTCGTCTTCACGTGCTTGTTCACTTGCTCACTCAGACTGAGCTGTTTTATCTCACAACGCTGAAATAGCTCACCAACTGTCGATATTTTACGTTACTCTGTTACATGATAGACGAGAACAAAAGTGAATTCGGCAAAGGTATTGACACCTGATCTGAGCTTGGCCCCTACTCACACATATCACTGCTACCCATTAACGCCCCCTCTAAACATCCGCTACTGCTACGTCTTATGCTCCCAGATGCTCAGCAAAAAGTTCGTTTTTGCAAAACTTCATCTTTTTGTGGCACCTCAAGAAATCATCCAAACATTAAAAAAGAATATTATGTGGCCTTTTTGGCGTAATAGTTACTTTTTTGACCTCATTTAAAGAAAAAAGATAAGTATAACAATTTTCGAAAAAAACTTGAAAATAGAGCAAAAATTGCATTTTTACAATACTTTATCCTACTTGCGGCACCTCAAGACGTGCTTCAATATTTTTCATATTTTATTTATACCTTATTTACATGAAAAGGCAACTTTTCCGCACTAAGGCTAATTGAAAATCAAAACTTTATTTTTTTCGTTCCACCCTACTCCACATGCATTTTTTAGTGCTGAAAACTGGATTTTTTTTGGAAAATTTGCAACTTTAGGGGGCATATCTCATAAAGGGGGCGCAGTAACAAGTCAATTTTTTTAATGTAATAAGTAACTGTGCATATGAATATATGATAAAACATAGGGTTTGTTATTCTAAACCCTTCATGGGTTTTTTAATTTTTAAAAAGAGTAAAATGAGATTTTCGTTGCAAACTTTGAACTGGAAAAACTAAGTATTTTTTTAAGTCTGAAATTTATTGATATCATATATAAAAAGATCTCTTTCTTAGCTTTCCAATGAGCTACGTTTGAGCTCAAAATCTTGGATAGAAAAAAAGTTATAGATCATAAGACAAAGCATCAAAATCAGGAGCGCCCTGAAGGGAGGTCCAGGGAGGTCACCGGGACCTCTCAAACATCTTCCTCATTTGGCAAAATCGGACAATGATTCGGCACATTCAGGGATAGTATTGAAATAAAAAAATTTTGCAATCTTTATTTTTTTGTTATACATTTGTCATCTTTGAAAATGAGAAGATCCGATTAATAAAAATATATCTCATTCTTTTATTGACGTTATTTACTATAAACCAAGCCGTTTCTTTCCTTGGCGCTTTTCGGTGAATTCCATACTGTGTGTAGCATGACTCCAGACAAGACGGAGAATATATAGTGAAAATGCTGCAATGCATATATGTTGCACTTTGAACGCAAAGAACTGTAATATTATGTGCGGTGACTTACGTTTTTTTTGCTTACTAGCAGATTTTCTCATCTCTTGCACTGAAAAATATTATCTGCTTAGCTTCATTTATTTAGTTCCATTTCTTGACTTTCTTTACTACGAAAAGAATCGACCGTCGAACTAGTTCAATATTGTTTTTCATTTTAATTATAGTACTGAAACATATCTATCTGTTTTACTTAATTTATTGAGTTTGCTTGCAATGAAGATAATTCGTAAACGATATAAAGTTGAGTGTTTAATTTGTGGAACTAAATTTGATGACGATTATAAACGAAAACATGAGGAACTTTGCCATGGTTGAATACATATCTCGGTGAAACTTACTGGAGCTCCAAAAAATCCATTTGATGCTGCAAGAAAGAAAATAAAGACTGCTTCAAGCAGTGAATTATCGCCATTAACGGTTAGTTTTAAATTGATCTTTTTTTTCTTCCTCTTTTAATTTGTTTCAATGCATTTTTTACTCACTGATTTAAATCAATGGCCATAGGACTCCCACATTTAAGAGCCTGCCGCAATACATTTTGGGAGCCCCTTGTTCAACGTGAACATTTTTTCATGTGCAGTTTAAATACCTTTCCGGGCTCTTATGTCACAGTTGCGACATGTGTGACTTGGGAAATCCGCCACTGGCCTCAATAAATAGAAATAAATTAATTTCTTCGTTAAAGGTCGTTACGCCATTGCAAAAGATTGTGTAAAAATTTTAGCCATAAGTGCCAATTTGAAGTTGGAGTTTCCTGATAAAAAAAATTTTTGCAGAAAAAAATTAATACTGGCTTCTAAGTCTAAATTGGGTCTAAATGCAAGAAAATAAAAGGGGGGAGGTCAAGGAAGTTATTTACCCCCTCCTTAGATTACTCACTTTTAAGCCGTTACAGATCTGATGAGTGTTACAGATCTGATGTTAATATGAGCTACATATCTGAGTTTATGCTTTCAGTCTTCATTACCATCTCTAAAAATGATATCATTTCCTTGCATTTTTGACATAGAATTAAATAATTATATTAGTACATATATATATTAGCTAAAAAATCAAATTTCATTATAAAAAAGAATTTCTTGGAAATAAAAATGAGCGATAAGGTTTTTAGATAAAATAAATTATGAGATTACCAAATCCAAGCTAATAAAACATTTGTTTTGCTTTGAAACAACACACAACTTCAACTTTTTCAACACAAAACTCTGCTGCTTGCTTTTCTTTAATTAGTTGCAGGAAATTTAATTTCTTGATCAGAAATTCAAATTTAGCATGCTAGTTATTATCTAGTTATTTAGCGAAGTTATAAGAAATTGAAGCACCAAAAAAATAAATAAATAAAATAATAATAATTAATTAACTTAATTTCTGCAGTGTCAATTTTTCTTATTTTACTAACTTCTATTATCAGGTAATACAAACCACAAATGAAACAATTGTACTAAAACTCATTGCTTTTCATTTTTTAAGAACAAAAATATTCAATATATGGCTAAAACCTATGATTTTTGCTTTTTAATAATTCTGAAAAGTGAGAGTTAGTTCGGTAACATATTCGCTGTTTTTCAATTTTACCACTCTGACTGTTACCGATCTGATAAACCGACAAAGTTTTTTTTTTATTTCCAAGTCTATCACGCTAAACCAAAATCAAACACGTGATTTTTTCACTTGTAATAAAGGACTATACTTATATATAAAATAACTTTTAAAATAATAAAAACTGCTCATTTTATCGCGTGTTACCGATCTGATGACTTAAATGACACACATTTTATAAAATCACTTTAAAAAATCTTACCTGCAATTTGAGATGCAGAAATGTAAATTTTTAATTACGATGCCATAAAACATCACACCAGGTACTCAGTATCACGTGATCGGTGCAGGAAATGATTTTGGGAGCCTAAATATAGATCGGAAGTTATTGTTACCGCTCTGACGCGGAACTTAGGGACACGCTTATTTCGCATTCCCTAGAAAATCAGAAATCGATTAAAACAAAAATGAAGTAAAATATTAACAAAGGGGTAAAAATAAAATCGTTTTTTGTGCAAGTGCGTTTTTTCTGGGAAGTTAGAAAGTGCGCTTAAGCTGTTTGCATGTTAAGCTTTGCTACTGGGGACATGTTACCAATCTGATTTTTAAAGCATAAAACAAATATTTTCTGAAGAAAAAAAATTTTTTTTTCTGATATTATTAGATGAAATGAAAGCAAAACCTTATCTTCTTTCTGGGGAAAATTATTTTTTTTACTAGTTATTGAAATACTAATGAAAATTCACTTGGGACTCAAATTGGCACTTTTCTAAATATTAGCTCATAAATTAATTTCAATCTTTGTTCAAATTATTTTTCAGACATTATGCTTTTTCTTAGAATTTAATAAAATTAGTTTTCATCATTTTCAATAAATTATGCTCGTAATATATGAAGAAAGAGTGTTGAAAAAAAAATCTCGTTATAATTTCATTGATTCGCCATTGAAAAATAAGATACTATTATGCAATATTTTTTAATCTGTCTTGCAGTCAAAGTGTTTTAATCTGTATATACGTATATCAGAAATCCAATCAATCGTTTGGACGATTCAGCATACAACTCTGTTGCTAGTTATCGAAGTTCTGATTTTTTTTTTCTTTTTTTTTTCTCTTTTTAAGTGATACCCATCACCTTTTCTCACAAAGTTATGATATAAGGTTTGTGTACATTCCGGTTTTTTTTTAATTCGGCACATTTTGAAGTTCTATTCAGCAAATTGAGAATTTTCCCCCTCTCAAAAATTTCAGCTCGGGGCGCCCCTGATCAAAATGCCTCATTTTTGCTGCTGCCAACAACGAAAATGGCCTATATATCAAAGGGTAATTTTTTTAAAAACAAAATAACTTTTTTTTTTTTTTTGAGTTCTGGGAAATGAAAGGAATGCACATGCAAATTTTCATTAAAATCAAAAATGGTGATGCGCACACCATTTGTTGATTAAAAATGGAATGACCCGTAGGTCAATTACACACCATTTTTGATTTTGCTGAAAATCTTATGGTGGTTTCTTTTACTGATATTAGAAGACACCTTGTTTTCCTTTTTCTTGCAAAAATTTTTTTGAGACATATAAAAATTATTAAAGTGGAGACAAAAAGTTTTTTTCAACTGACATTTCCTCAAAATGATTATCTCTGCACATTGAGCATCAGTCAACGCAGTTCTTGTGATTACAACACAGCACTTAATTAGTACCTTTGATGAACTATGTTGTAAATTATATGGCTGAAGTTCAGTTCAGCCAAACAAGGCGGCCGAACTTCGTCAAAGGATGTGAAAAAGTGCCATGTTTGAGACCACCCCACCCAATACACTGAAAATCAACCTACTTGTATGTTTAGTAGTATAGTATTTATGATTTACTTTATTAGCAGTAATTAATATGTAGCAGTATTCAACTAGAGTGCTGTGATGAAAACTAGTTTGTTTGTACAAAAAATGTTCTGATACAACCTGCAAGACCTTTATTTTTGCAACCGTTTGTCCTAGATGTATACTTTCAATTGCAAAAATGCCCAAAATAAGCAACATAGAAAAGCAAAATTGCCCAAGATAAGCAAACAAGAAAAGCTATTAAAACTTTAAAGGAAGAACAAAATTGAGTCAAAAAACACGAAATCTAACTTTTTATACAGATCCTATATCCCTCAACCTATATTTAGGGAAATCAAGAGCATATCAGAAAACAATTCGTTTGACAAAAAGTTTATTAGTACGACCAAAATTCAGCATGGGATATGAAACGCAGCATTTTGTGACTTACACTTTATATTCGCTGTCAATAATATCATTTGGGAGAAATATAGTGGCAAAAAGGATTCAAAATTGAATGTGTAGATATAGTGTGATTTTTCAAATTTTAAGAGCTTTTGCAGGGTGCTTTTTCAGATCATAGCATAACAATTGCATTTATTTTTCAATAACAATGAATTTTTTTTTTTTTTTTTTTTTAATACTTTGACAACCTTTCATTCTACTGAAAGGGCGATAAATTCCAATCTCATTATCCACAAGGGCCTTTAAAACTTTAAACTAAAATATCTCTTTGATTTTAATTGCAAATCTTTCACCTTTTTTGTGTTAGAATTATTTTTCAATGGAGATTTTTCCCCTAAAAATAAACTAGGGGACCAAGAGTCCATATTAAAAGTTAGCCATCATACTTTTTCACTAAATTCTTTTTTGGCTTCAAAGTTTTAATAGGGTCATTCCGTGTCAACTCAACACAGGGCTCAGACCTCACCCCCTCAGATTTTGATGAAATTTGGTACAGAGCTAGTGTTCATATCGACATGTTAAAATCTAAAATTTTTTTTGAAAAATACGAAGGGGTTTTGAAGATACAGCGCTGTAAAAGCAACAAAAAGGGGTCAAAACACGTGAAAGACACAATTTTCAAAATGACCTAAAATTTTTTCTAATTGAGATAGAGACCTGAAACAAGTGCCATTTGACAGCATTTTTAAGGGCCTTTTGAATGATATACAACATGATTCGGTCTAAAAAGAATTTATTTCAATTAAATTTGAATTAAAATTTAAAGTTTAAATTTCTCAAAATGCGCCGCCTCAATTTTTTTCAAATTTTTTTATAAAAATGCTAAAACACTACTTAAATGGCTGTAAAAGTTTCAAGATGGGCTTATAATGGGTTCATGTTGAAAAAAATCATTGAATAAAGCAGTAATGGATCTACAGCACAATTTAGCATAATATAGCATGGTTTTAGCACTAAAAAAATATATATTTCAGGGATGAAATGGATTCAGATTGATTAGCTAGTTACATTTCAAGTAGCTGATTTCAATAGTATTTGCAATTAATTTAATTTTATTTATTTACCCGTTGTCAGGTCTTTCTATTTGAATTTTTCCGGGGGAAGGGCGGGGGCAACGACTACAAACAATGTAAATACACCCAAAACCAGCAAAAATTATACCCACTTAAATGAAAATAGGTTGGTATCCCTATTCCAGGGAGAGCCAAATATCATAATTAATTTATCTGTTTACCTGTTGTCACTTCTTTCATTTTGAATTTTCCAGTGGAATGGGGGGGGGGGGGGTGCAACGACTACAGACTCAATGACAATTCCACCCCAAAACTGCAAAAACCGTACTCATTTAAATGGAAATAGGTTCATTTCAATATCCCTCCCCCCCCCTCTTCCCTAAATGGCGGGTCTGCATGTTGAAGAGTACTCATAAATGTGGGTAATAGCTTGCAAATCTAGTAATCTTATATTTTCAGTCTGTTCTTATTTTATTCTTTGAAATAATTAATGGAAAATTTAGACAGAAAAATATTTTGTTCTAGGAATTTTTCGTATTTTTAACTTTGTTAATATAAATAAATCTAAGGAAATTCATCGTTATGTATGCTTACTCATCATTTTTAAAAATGTAACTATATTAAATCCAGTTATCAATTATTTGAATGGTAACTTGCTATTAAAAAATTAAAATGCTTGTAAGTAATTTAGTAGTCATTAAGATGATCTCATGATTGCAAAAGAAGGATGAAAAATGTAATAAAAATTTGTTACCACATCTAGATAATGTTCCATTAGGTATAACCAAGCAAGAAGGAATAAAACTATATATTAAGATACATTTGGCAGATGTAAGGTGTCAATATATATTTTGTAAATCGCCATGTTCCTTGTTTCAAGCTCAGTGTGAATTCTGATCAGCCCCAAAGTCAGATGTCTGTGTTATTGGAGTAGGTTGAAGAGATAGTAGTAATACTGAGTTTTTGTTAGTGCATAAGTGAATCAAAGGAAATTGAAATTTTAGTTTCAAATTCTTTTATTTTGTATATACTAAAATTAATATTAAAAGCTGTCTAAGTATTAAGTGTTTGTAAATCTAGGGTAAAATGTAAATATTATTCGAAATTTAAACTATGGCTGATCAAAGATACTTTACTGGACAGTGCTTTAATCCATTTAAAAAGAATAACCACAGGTAAGAGACAAAAAAGAAATTACACAATGTTGCAGACTGGATGACAGAATATTTGAGTGGAGTTCCAGAAAATGCCAAAATCTGCCATACTTGTAGAAAAGAATTGTCTCTTTTAAAGAAAAATGAAGACTCAGGCCAGAATATTGAAGAAAGTTATGTTCTGAAAGTTGTGATCCAAATTTTGCTTGGAATTGTAGAAAAGTTGGAAATTGTTGAAACATTAAATGTGTCACTACAAGAATTAGGAGAATCTTCAATCGACAAAAGGAAATCAGAAAAAACAGTTTATTCAGCAAGTAACATGAAAAAGATCAATGCTGCATTGAAATGCAAACTATTTACTAATATTGAAACATTCTGAGAGAGAGCCTCAAACAGCTGAAGAAACAGTTTTAAATATTTTGAAAAACTAAATTTGCTGATTCTTCTAATGTTAACATTCAATGATACTTACATGCTTGCCAAAGTCATGTTGTATATGAAAAATAATGCCAGAATTCTCAACGCTCCTAAATACCTGCTAAGAAAATCAAAAAGACTCTTACAAGATAAAGGTATCCTGACTAGCCCTAATCAAAAACCAAGAAAAAGTCTTCCTCCTAAGAAACCTAACATTGCAGAAACCATAAGCGTTCTGTGAAAATGATGAAATTAGCAGAATATTACCAGGAATGAAAGATTGTATATCTGTTCGAACAAAAAAGTGGGATATAAAAACATTAAAACGGTTGATTCTCAAACTTGATGGACGCTTATGAAGATTATAAGATCTATGAGAGAGAGAGATATAGATCTTTATAAAGATAAATATCACAATTTTAAGATACTTTTGTGCAAATTGCTGAACTGAGACCAAAGTATTGTATACTTGCAGGTCAGAGTGGAACTCACACGAATGTGTATGCACCACCCACCAAAACGTAAAGCTAATGATAGAGAATGGGGGGGGGGGGGGTCTCTGGAATAGGTAAATTTTTACCTATTTCCATTTAAATGAGTACGGTTTTTGCTGTTTATGGTTGGAATTTACATTAAGTCAATAGCCGTGGACCCCCCATTTCCCCGGAAAAATTCAAAATGAAAAACATGACAACAGGTGTAAATAGATAAATAAATGATAAAAAGGGGGGGGGGGCTACCTCTGGAATAGGGAAATCAACCTATTTTCATTTCAATTGGTATAATTTTTGCTATTTTTGAGCGTATTTACATTGTCTGTAGTCATTGCACCCCCCCCCCCCCCCATTCCCCTAGAAAAATTCAGAAGAAAAGACGTGACAACAGAAACTCTAAGAATCAGCTACTTGAAATTTAACTAGCTAATCAAACTGAATCCATTTCATCCCTTAAATATATATATTTTTTTAGTGCTAAAACCATGCTATATTATGCTAAATTGTGCTGTAGATCCATTACTGCTTTATTCAATGATTTTTTTCAACATGAACCCATTATAAGCCCATCTTGAAACTTTTACAGCCATTTAAGTAGTGTATAAGCATTTTTATAAAAAAATTTGAAAAAAATTGAGGCGGCGCATTTTGAGAAATTTAAATTTTAAATTTTAATTCAAATTTAATTGAAATAAATTCTTTTTAGACCGAATCATGTTGTATATCATTCAAAAGGCCCTTAAAAATGCTGTCAAATGGCACTTGTTTCAGGTCTCTATCTCAATTAGAAAAAATTTTAGGTCATTTTGAAAATTGTGTCTTTCACGTGTTTTGACCCCTTTTTGTTGCTTTTACAGCGCTGTATCTTCAAAACCCCTTCGTATTTTTCAAAAAAAATTTTAGATTTTAACATGTCGATATGAACACTAGCTCTGTACCAAATTTCATCAAAATCTGAGGGGGTGAGGTAAAATTTTGTCAAAAATTGTGTTGATTTGACGTGGAATGACCCAATATCTTTTAACTCTACAGCTGATTTTGGGCATTTGGGCAACTGGAGGAATGCACCTAGGAAGAATGGTTGCGAAAAAAAGGTCTTTCAGGATAAACGGAAACACCCTGTATAAAGAAACAAAAAAGATTACAAACAACAAATGTGATGCCCAGCAACAGGCTTTGGGCCCAGCTAGGTTAGTTCTAGTCAATTTATAGTCCCCAGTGAAGATCATTGAGCCTCTTTAAGTTATCTACTCGATTGTTCTTTACTGATGCTTCTGGTAAACTGTGCAAAATGCCCACAATCCGACCCAAAGCATTCATCTTTCCTAACTTCCAGGTACAACTGCTAACATTTTGGACAAAACACTGAAAATATCTCATGAAAATTCAAACTCAAATTAAAAACATTATTTATTTTTTTTTTTTAATTTATTCAAATTTGTTAGTGCAAAGTTTTGTAACTTACTACAGAAAAAATGTTTTGAAAAAAATCGTTAAAGTCACACTTAAAGCTTTCTACAGAAAGTTTGTAATGGACCAATGCACTATCTGTCAACGTTGAGCAATAACGAATAAATTTATCAGAGGAATGCATGTAAATGGCAGCAAGCATTTTGGAATGTATATTTGCTCTGGTCAGTTTTTTGACAAAAAATGAACCTTGAACTCCAGTAAATTCAATATTTCTAAGTTATTCATACAATAGTTTTTGTGATTTCTCTCTGTGAGTGTCCTTTATACAGAGTGTATGTTTAGAGATAAATACAATTAAGTTAGTATTCGAAAGGACTGGGACCAGAAAAAATGTCGCTTAAATGGAGGTGTCCCTTACGATAGGTACTACGGTATACACATTTTTTTCTTTTATTATACTTCAAAAATCGTTAATTTTAAAATGAACATTGACTTACCTCCTCTAAAGCTCACTTTTTTTATGTACAGTGAGATCAGGAAATGAGAGAAAACAAACAAGGATATGAAGAGCAAAAGAAAGACCTAAAAAAATAAAAGTGAATTAAAATAGGGATGCACCGATAAGCAAATTGGCTGATTACCGATTAATCGGTTGTTGATTATCGGCGATTAATCAGCTGAGCCGATTAATGGTAAGAATGATTGTTTTTAATACTACGATTTCACAATCAGTTTTTTCTCTCTTATACCATTCGGAGTTTAGAAATAGCAAGTAATTTATTTCTGAGAATATATTTTTTTTCCCCATTTTCCCAATTGTCACAAAATAATTTCAGTATTTTATTAAATTTCTTAGAACCGATTTACATATTATTGTCAATAATATTATATTAATACATTGATAATTATATTAATTGGACATAAAAATTTAAAAAAAAAAGTGGAGGGTCGGTGGTGAGCACTCCACAATTTAGGAGCACTTTTAATTTTCAATTTTAATTATCAGTAGCAATTTAATTCAAGATTTTTATTCTTTGAAAATTAGAGGTTACCTAATACAGTACCAAGGAGAAAACTATCGCACATGAAAAATGTTGCAACATTGTTTATGTGTATATTTATTCAAAGCAGGAGAATAAATTTATTAAAAACTTAATATAAACTATGAGGATTATTATTACTGTCAAAAAAATCAAGCACATTAGTTTCTTAGTGAAGGTACACATTAAAGAATAATATTTAAAAAATTTTTTTTTCAGCCGATTGATCGGCCCAACTTTGCCGATTATTGATAATCGGCTAAGTGGCCAATTATGGCCAATTAATCGGTGCGTCCCTAAATCAAAATATATTATACAAAAGTAACAACACCACAGTAGGCACAATATAGTCCAAGTTAGAATAGTGCTAGTCAATCTATCAATTACAAATTAAAAGAAAAACAGCCATCTTAAAAGTATAGCTCCCATTGTAAATAACAACTGCTTTGGATTACTTTGGCCCAAAAATTGGATTTAGCTATTTAAAATCATTGTATAACCAGCTAATGTGTTCCGAGCACTAACAGATCTAAGTGAAGCAACTGAACTATGACTTGCTGAAGGCCGCAAGTGGTGCACCTAGAACTGGTTCTTAGAAAAGAATAGAAATTTCAAGATAGGCACTATGATTAGTGGAATGAACAGGAGTGCCCTGATGAGAGGTCACTGTGACCTCCCAATAATTCCTGCATTCGGCATATTATGCTGACGATTCGGCAATTTGAAGAGAATATTGCAACATTGAGATTATTTGCTCTATTTAGTTTTTCGAATTGTTTTCTAAAAGATGCCTGATGTTTTTCTCACTAAATGTTATGTATATACGACATGTCTGCATGCTTGTATTTTATCATTCGGTAAAATTGGAACTTCATTCGACAAATTGGTAATTTTCCCCCTCCCAAAAATTGTAGTTCTGGGCTCCCCTGGGAATGAAAGGCAAAATTAATACAAATGTGATGACCAGCTACAGGCTTTATACAAATACAAATGCGACGACCAGCAGCAGGCTCTGGGCCCAACTGGGCTGGTCCTAGTCAAATTAAAGACCCCAATGAAGATCAATGGCCCTCTTAAAGCTATCTACTCCATTGCTCCTTACCGCCTCTTCCGGTAAACTGTTCCAAGTTCCCACTACCCTGCTAAAGTAGTAATTTTTTCGAATTTCCAGGTTAGCCTGAGGTTTAAACAGCTTAAAACAATGACCCCTTGTCCTGCTTTCCGTGCAAAAATCCAACCCTGCTACATCATTCATTTTAATAAATTTAAATAACTGAATCACATCCCCTCTGGTTCTCCTTTGCTCAAGACTATACATATCAAGCATTCTAAGTCTGGAATCATAGTCTAGATTAGAAAATCTGTTTACTAACCCTGTAGCCCTTCTTTGTACCCTTTCTAATACATTAATATCTTTCTTCAGATAAGGAGACCAAAACTGAACAGCATACTCCAAATGAGGTCTTACCAAACTTATATATAGAGGCAGAAGAACCTTTTTAGATTTGTTTGAAATAGATCTATTAATAAACCAAAGCATTCTATTGGCTTTGTTACTAGCTATGCTGCACTGTTGGCTGAACTTGAAGTCCTGATTTATTAAGACACCTAGAACCATAACATTATCTGCCTTACTAATGACTGAACCCTGTAAATAATAGCTTGTATGCTTATTTGCATGACCTAAATGCAGCACTTGACATTTCCCAACATTAACTGCCATACCCCACTTGTCTGCCCATTTAGTAATATGATCCAAATCCTGTTGCAGCTTATTTACTTGTTCGTCGTTTTCTACAACCCCCATAATTTTTACATCATCAGCAAAACAATTCATGTTTCCAGAAACATTTTCATGAATATCGTTCATAAAAATAATAAACAAAAGGGGACCTAAAACTGATCCTTGGGGAACCCCACTTAAAACCTCACTCTATTTAGAATAGTTACCCCTAACAACTACTCTTTTTTTCCTTCCTGTCAGCCAATTTCTAACCCAAACTAGAATTTTACCTCCTATTCCTATATCAGCTAATTTACTGAGTAGTGCTACATGAGGCACCTTATCGAAAGCTTTTTGAAAATCTATGTAAACAACATCTACACACTTTTTGTTATCTAAAGCCATGGTAACCTTGTCGTAGAAATGTAATAAATTAGTAGCACTAATTGATTCTGACTCCGCAAACATGACATAAATGCAGGTTCAGAAAAAAATGACCCACTCCTATCATTATAGTTTTAGAGCTTGACTTCGACTGACGAATCTAAATTTTTAAAAGCGACTCCGACACCGAATCTTCCCCTATGGTAGAAATACAGGGTTGGAAAAAAAGACTGAATCCTACTACTGTCGGCCCCGCTTAAATGAATACCGTTGGTTCCGAGAAACATTATTCGATGAAGCGGGGTATTTGTTTAAACGGGGATCTTTAACATTGCGTTTATTATAAATATGAATTTCCCAGTTTTCTGGATCGCTAAGAAGCGACATTTACCAATTGTTTATAAAACCTAAATTACTGTAATAAATTGTAATGTATCATAAAATAAGAAGACAACGCTTCAGAAATGCTTATAAATATCAAAATATTACAAAAATACTAGTGAAAGAATAATTTAAAAACCTAAAAATTTAATTATCCAAAAACCTAAGACCGTCACATTAAAAAAAAAAAAAGCCCCACTTTTCAATATGTTAAAAGAAAAGAAAATTAAGGAAAAGGCGCAAAACAAAATTTTTAACATAAATGTGCGATTTTTCTATTAGTATATGAAATATGAGTAAGTTCGTTACTATTAACGCATTTCTTTTCCCTTTTTTGTAAATGTTTTGTTTTTGGGATAAAGGCAGTTATTGTTAATTTTTGCATTGTATTAATATCAATAGAAATTTGCTTTTTAAGTTCCTGTAGAATTATTAGTCTTGCGTTTGATGATCTCTAGATTCCACCAGCAACTATTCAGAAAATTAGCGAATCTGGTTTTCGGCGTTTCCCACTTTTCGAGCCGTCACTTAAGGTCTAAATGGCCACTCAATAAAAAATTGTATTATAAGGTGACAATATTTCTTTTTTTAGTTTTCAGCTGGAGTAAAATAGGAAAATGATAAATTTAATAGTGTACTTTTTAAGTTTAGAAAATATTTCGGAAATATTACTCTACATGTAAGATGACCCTTCAACTTCAGCTTTGAAGTTCGTATTATAAAAATTTCTGAGCTATATGCAAGTAATATGGTATTTATAAAAAAAAAAAAAAAAAAAAAACATTCATAATTATGAAGGTATTTAAAAAAAAATAGCTTCCTTTCTCAAAAATACGTATTTCAACAAATGGCGGCAAAATCAGCAAATGTAGCCGGTTTTCTGGTTTTGTTCACCGGATAAAAGGTTCTGTACTGTATAAGGAAATTCAAGAAAAACACTTACTCTGGGAAAATTGCAAGAAAACAGAACTGCCCTGTTTTCCGAATAACAGAGAACAGTTCTGCACTTTATGTTGAGTTTTTAAATATGTTGAGTTTTAAAAAGGAAATGAAGAGTACTTTCAGGATTCTAGGGTGTTAAACTTTGTCCCATGCTGGTTAATTGACAGGAAATCCAACTCTTAGTGTGTATATGCGGATTTGAAAATGAAATTTTTTTAAAAAATGGCATTATAGTTTCGACTTAAAAATTTGTTGCTCAGATCCATTAAATGTGTCCTAAGCTAATAATCCATTTTAGATCGCTCAACTCCCTAATCCTTTATTATGACTACAGCAAGGGGAAGAATTCATTTCCACAAAATAGTTGTCCATAGGTTGCCCGATGTTTTGTTCTTTGTGACAAACAAAATATTTGTTAATATACTTAATGCTTTAAAAAATCGAAGAACATTCAGTAATATGCATTCATTTTGAATATTTGCTATTTTAATTCACTTACATACACTAATGTCAAAAACAAAAAGATCCCACTGCACGTGCAAAAATGCATTCGCATATTAATAAATACATTATTGAAAGCTCTCGCACACTTTGAAAAAAATGTTTAATTAGCATCAATTTTAGAATTTCCCTAAAATCACTTAAGTTGTTCAAATGAACCAAATTTTATTGTTAGGAAGTTAAGAGCAATATATTAGTTTCAATTTTGCAGGAAGCAATTTATTTATATTATTCCGTTATTAATCCGAGGGATTGAATGTCGCTAGTATTTTATTTTTATGCAGCAGAGTACAACTGTTGAAACTATAGTCTCGATGCGAAATGCACATACAAAATTTAATTGATCAAATTCAAATGAAATCGCAGTGGCGAACAAATCATGCAATTTCTCGCCCTTGGATAAGATAACTATCACAGACATCATATTGTTTACAAGCGAGGTAGGATTTCATGGTTACATTCAATGGAAAAGAATAAAATTTAAAACACATTAGCAGAACAAAACTAATCGAAATCAGGTAGCGAAGAACAAAAAAATCTTACTATGTATTTTCTTGTCATGTTATGGAATGATTTAACGAATTCTGGATCTTCGTCCGAGTCGATCTCCATTTTATTCGGTAAGACTTTCATAACACTTGGAATGAAAGGTAAAAAAACATAACCACTATGAGAGGAAAAATACAAAAACGCCGGCGTCAGGAATTACATTATCAGTCAAAAACATGACAATCAGAACATGCTAAACACACTACAGGACAGTAAGTTATCATTTCATTTCACTTTGGCACTTGTCTGCAGACGATTGTGTCTGCAGACGATTCTTTTAGCTTAAGGCCAGCACAATGCCACAGATTACTTGACATGACGTCATAGGTTGTGTTCGAATGGAGCCGGTTGTACCGGAGCCGATATAGAGCGCGCTAAAGCCGGGTTCACACGAGCCCCGGACGGACGAAAAACGGCCTGGAAAAACGGTGACGTGTCCTCGTTGCCATGGAGATGGTCCTTAAAGAACGGTACTGGGCACTATTCAGCCAGGTTCACACTAGCCCCGGACGGACGGAAAACGGCCCGGACATGGAGTGACGTCACCCGGGCCGGGAAAAACAGTTGTCAATTAGGTCAATTCACACTGCAGAAAATCTGTCACGGGCAGAAACTCAGAGGTGGCGCTAGGAAAGATTAAAAATTTTTAAAACCCCCGACCCAGATTAAAATGAACTACACTGCTCAAAAGCATTTTAAATTTAAATATATTTAATTTGTTTCGAGAGGACAAGGTAAACACGGAAAAAGAAAGATACTCCTTACTAGTACATTTGTCAGTCGCAAAAGCAGAATAAAGAGGAAACATTGAGTATTCTTTTAAAACCTCATACTAAAATCAATTTAGCCCTGGATTAGGAGCGGTTTCTTACTGCTTTATACAATTACTAGTATTTTAATTGTTAACAAATAGAAAATGGCGACAGAAAAACATTTTAAATCATTGAGTTTTCTTTTCCCGTCGAGCGACAATCGTAAAATACTATATCTAATATCATAAATTTAAGGCTAAGTCGCATTTGCTGAAAAACGTTAGTTAATATTCGAATGCTATATAACATGGAAGTTCCAAACACATTCTATCAGACGCACTTTTTTTTCTTTCTTTTGATACCGTTGTTTTAGCTTTTCAAGTATTTTTTCTCTTCAAAAATAGGGAAAAGCGTTTTAGAGGTTTTTAATTACTATCTTCGTTAATTAATGTCATTCAAAGACGCGACATAGCTAAGAACAATCTCAATCAACTCTTCTTTCAAACAATTTTTTTTTTTTTTTTTGAAATCGGTCCATCCGATTACGCTCTAGAGTGCCACAGACAGGTACACAGATCGACAAACACACAGACACGTCCAGAGCCTGATCACCACAGGGCCCTGCTCTTAGATTTCAGGGGGGCCCAAAATCTCCTTACTTTATCCAATGCCTCCTAAATACTAAAAATGCCTACTGTATATTTTACTATTAATGTTAAAAACCTACTGAGTATGGCGACGTATATTTGTCTCTTAATAATTTGATAGCAATATTATTGTTCTTTTTAAGTTCAATCTTTTTGACGCACAAAACTTTTATTTCATTCTTGTATTGTAAGAATCCGTAACGCGTAACTGATATGAGAAGAGGAGTGGGCGGGGGGTGCTGAAATAGAAATGTGCCCCATGTCCAATGTCGGAATGATAGGGCTCTGGACACGTCAACTTTATAACCCCCTTCCTTGTTGCGTCGGGGGTTGAAAATGGGGATCCTTAAAAATAAGGATTGAGAATTTCAGAGGATACACGAAACGAAAAAAGGAAATGAAAAACAAATGAAGTGTAATTGAAATTAATAAATAAAAAGAATTAGCTTATAAACTATTCTGCTTGAGAGAGAAAAATATAAGAGCGAAACAAAAGTATCAACACTTTTTTGTTCCCTCGCCTCCAAACACACAAAGTGTGTAGATTTAATTATTAACTCGTTGCTATCTAAATGTGCACGTTTTTAAATGAAAGAAACAAAAAAGAAAACATCAAATTCAAATTGCTCCTGCTCCTATTGTTTAAAAAAAGCATTCCAAATGTTTATAACACACTTACCCAGTTACTTCTGAGTTCTGGAGATGATTTACATCTGTTCTATTCTGTTAAATTTTAATTCGTTCAAATATTGTTCCATTTTTTTTTCTTCTTGCTAAGAAAGAAGTAACTCCGTGAATGAAAAGTTTCGGGTTAGAACTGGGGTGGGCTGCGTGCTTCGCTTCTTTAGCTCGCTATGCAATGCGCGGGAACCCGCGGCATTCGCCGTCCAAGTAGGAAAAAGGGGTCTAGCTAATCCCCGCGCTCTTCGACAGTTGGTGGGTGACAAAAGCCCTCAGAGAAACACGTGTCTAGCGGCTGGTCTTAAATGAGGTTAGGGCAATTAAGCAGCTATTTTGTCGTTGATGATTATCAGATTCTCAGAAAGGGACAATGAATGTCCGTTTGCCATGCTGCTGGCGATTTGCGGGTGGGAACAGTGGTGGGAACCGCTGGTGAGAGAGAAAAAAAAAGGAAGATTTGTCCCTTTTCAACCTGAACAAAAATAATTTTCTCCAGCAGAACTTAACGTTCGTCTAAGAGATACGACGGCAGCTCGCCGATTTCTCTTGTTGCTACCCAATTTCCCAAAGGTTCTCGTGTTCGAAATTGGTCTGAAATCGTGTAATTTGTCGAATACTGAGAATGTTTTAGAAAAAAAAATAGTTTTTTTCGTTGAATGATTTTATTCGAAGAAAATTGCCAATCCGTCGGAATCAGAAGCATTTTCGGCCCTCAAATTTCTGTCGGAAAATTTGATCGTCGGAAATTTTTTCCCGACGAAGCACGAAATTTTCCCCGATGGGGTGGCAAAACGTTCCCGACAGGGGGGCAATTGCCTCCTTGCCCCATAGCTAGCGCTGCCACCAGGGGCGCACCCAGGATTTAACTTAAGGGGGGGCTAATTTTTGACATCAAGCACCCCTACCCCTTTTGTGTCTAGAGGCCATTAGATTAAAATTTTAAAATCGCGAAAATACTAAACTTTAATAGATTACCCCCCCCCCCCTTGATTTTTATTTATTTTTTCCGGAATAATAGTGTTGAGCTTTGCTTTTTTTTATTGGAAGCTCTCTTGCTTCTGTTAAATTTTATATGAATTTTTTACTTATTCATCAAATTGTGTTTATATAAGAAAGTAAATTGTAAATACTATGAGGATCTTCTAAATTGAGGTGATTAATGCACTCACGAGAATAGCGTTATGATACGAATCAAGACCATTACTATTATGAACAAAGACATAAAGTGGAATATTCAAACATACTGATAGGGGGGTTCATGGGTTCTCCCCGGAAAATTTTCTGAAAAGTGATTTCAAAAACACAACAGTTAGACAACTTTTGGTCATGTTAGGGAGATTTGAGACTTAACGGCCCCCATCAAATATTTTTTCAGAATTTGAGGCCATAAAAACGTTATTATTGCACGCAATTTTTGCAATTATTTGGGGGTGAGGTTTAGGAATGTTTCTATATTAAGCTCAAAAAGCGCAGTTTAAGATGACATTGGTTCATTTTAGGAAGAGCACGAGTCAGGGGCTCTCCCATTGTAAATTTTCGAAATTGATGTCCAAAAAACACCGTAGTAGGCCCTCTTAGAATATGTTAGGAGAATGAATGGGGGTTTGGAACTTTTCACTAACAATATTTTGATGTTGAAATTCCAAAAACGACATGTATCTCAGTTAATCAGTTATCTCAGTTAATCTTAGGAAGAATTTGGTTCGACCCCTCTCAACCCGAAATTTTTCAAAACTGATGGCTAAACAACGCAATAGCATCTTTGATAGTGTTAGAGAAAGTCATAGGGTTCAGTTTTCTCCTCTGAATGTTTTTTGTCGAAATTAAAGATCTCAAAACTCAATTTTAAACGATTTTCGAGATCTTTCCTCGAACATTCTTTTAAATTGAAGTTTTAAAAATACCATTGTAGACCATCTTTGATGACGTTATGGGAATGGATAGAATGTGAAACTCTCCACAGGATATTTTCCCTGAAACTGAGCTTAGAGAAATGCAGTTCCATTGTTGTCGATATAAAGAGTTCGGAGGCCTTCCTCAGAAAAGTTTTCAAAATTTGAAGTCTTAAAAATGTGGTTATAGTCCATTCATCGGTAGATTTAGCAATAGGATTTATGTACTCTGCGCCAGCAGTTTTTCGTAATTACAGTTCCAGAAACGAAATTTAAGACCTTTTATTATTATTATTTGGTGGGAAGAGGGGGGCTTTTTTTTTAATTTTTTGAAATTAAAGTTTTAAAAACAAAACTGTAGGCCATATTTGATAAATGGGGCTCACTTTTCACCTCCGGAATTTTTAGAAATTTGTGTTCCAAAAACCAATTATTAGACGATCTTCAATGAGGACATTCAGACTTTCTCCCGGAATTTTTCAAGACTTGAAGCTCTAAAACTATAATTCCTTTCTAACTTTAACGCCGAAAAAAGAGAGGAATTAGATTCGGATACCCCCTTCCTCCCATTTTCTTAGCTACTTTTTTTTTAAATATTTTTATTCCAAATCAAAATGGAGAAAATAGGAAAAGATTTTTCAGTTAAACTATTTTGGTTTTCTGTACTGAAATTTTTAATTTCCTTCCAGTGCCTTCATTGGTTAGAAGTACAGAAGTTTGTGGCTTGAGTGTTCGTTTTTTTTTTTTTTTTTTGATTAATTGGTTTATTTTGCAAAGATATTCTTCGGTCACTTTTTTCTGGGTTTTTTTTTTCCTCTCTCTCGTTTGTACTTCCTTTTATGTTAATACCATTTTATATTCTTTATAATCTGTTTTAACTTTTTATCTGCTTTCTTGTTTCTCGAGCAAGTTTCTCAGAAAATCAGTGGCCGGCTAATCATGTCGCAATTGCCCCTTCTCCCCCTCCCCGGCCATTGGAGGCTTTTGTGAAATAGATTCAAAAAATGTGCATGAAAAATGTTTTATAGAATTCTGTTTTTGACAGAAAAGAGCTTTAAAAATTTCATTATGACGAATTTTCAAACCTATAATTCGCCACCGCGAAACATCATGATTTTCCATAACAAATCCTCGAAAGTAAAATTATTTTGGTTTTGATGATGAGACGCTCTGTGATTTGGAGTTCTATGTTTTGCTGAGGCCCCATTGCCATGCCTCATGCGTCTGTACATGTACAATGAATGATTTAATTGAAAACAATGCTTTGGTTTCTTGGAAATTGTAGATGAGGGGGAGCACGGAGCGGTCTTTTATAAGTGAGAATTTACGCACTTTCCCCTAGACTTTAAGAAAGACAAGGTATATGTTATACGTGTGCTTATTTGTTATTTCCATTGGATTCAAAGCGTAGTATATATTGAGTTATTAATGACTTGAATCTTTTCTGACACCGTGGAAAAATTTAAAATGTAATTGATGCTTAAGACCTTCAAGTCCAGTTTTTTCATAGGGGGAGCTTAAGCCCCCAAAGCCCCCTCCTGGGTGCGCGCCTGGCTGCCACTGCAGAAACTTTGTAACCAATCAAATCGCTTACTGTCAGCCTATCGGTGCTGTATTTAGACATCAACTTCTTAAGCAGACAGCGTTATCAATTTGTAGCTAACATGAACTAATGATATTTTTATGATATTCGTATTAATGCAAAAAACTGCAGCTTAATGACGTTTTACACAGGGCCGTCGGCAAGGGGGGTGTGGGGGGTGCTACACCCTCCCTTTTTTCTGAAGAAAGGGGCCGCCGATTTTATTTTATTATTAAAATGAAATTTTAGAAAAATATTTCAGAACTTTAAATGAAATTTAAGAGAAGCGGAATAATTTAAACATTATTAAGAATATCAGTAAACCTGTTTTTTAAAAATGTCCTGTATTTTCCGCGGCCCCAATTATTACTTATGAAAAATAAATAATTGGGGCCGCAAAAAATAGTTAAGATTCCTTCACAGCAATATTCGTTGCGAAAAATACGAAATTTTCTCGTTCAGGGGGTCATGTAAACGGGAAACTATAGGTCGCCCTGCCCAGTTTGGAAAAAAAAGTACTGTATAAATATGTGCGAGAGCTTTAAAAGATACGCGAACTTCTGTAACTAAAATTAGTAACTTAATAAAACATAAATCAAATTATATGTACATAATTCAACAAGATCGATGCAATATTAAAAAAAAGAGTATATGCAGAGGGCCGCCAAATTTTATATTTTAAATAAATTTAAATTGAAGAAAATTACACAAAATACCATTATTGAAAGATAGTGCAATGTTTTAACTGAAGATAATTAAAAAGAAAAGCTATCATTTTTCACTTTGTGTTGGGACCGAACGAATTTTTTTATGTAGTAAATTTGAAGAAATAATAATAATAAAAGTTTATTGTACTGAAATAAAAGGGGGGGGGGATTAAATGCGGTTGCCCTCTCTGCGGCACATTGAAGAAGCTCTTTCAACCTCCTCAGACCATCAAAATGAAAATCGCATATATTGGTGAATATTGTGCACATGGCCACACGGTATAAGTTACTGTGATATTCCAGATTTTTTTTCTACATCACATCGCAGTCAAACGACGCAAAACTGCTCATTGACCGTTCGGTGGAAAAAGGAAACAAACAAATGCGCTGCGAGCATCGATTTTAAGCCATATTTTCGACAGCAGTTCAAGATGCTATTAGCCAATTTGTTAACAATGACGAAAGACAATATGAATGACGGGACAATATGAGGAGATGAAGGCATTCATTAATTTTTTCCCCAATTCTAATTTATACATGAATCCTTTGGGACCTCAAGCTGAATTGGAAATTTTATCTATTAAGTGCAATGGAAAATGGAGTAGAAACGTTATCAGAAGTAAAATGATTGAAGCACAGAAGCTCAAGTCCGCCCTTTCACTGGCTTACTGCGCTTGTCGGCTTGGATTTACTTCTCCGATAAAGTTGCTACCAATGAAAGAACCTTCAGTAAACTGAAATTCATCAAAAATGTTTCGAGGAGTACAATGGAAGACCAGCGTTTAGACTCTCTAGTACGTCTGGCATGTGAGAAAGATATTACAGACGCCATAAATTTAAAGAGTTATTTAGCAAGCAAATGGGCTACATTGAAGCACAGGCGCTGTCAATTTTAAATTATTATTTTTTTTACCAATAAAATTTGTGAAATGTATTTTCAAAAAACAAAGGAGTAGATTAAAAATGTTGTCTCTTTTCAATAGTTTTTTTTTTTTTTTTGTTTTTTGTTGAACAAACTGGATTTTCAACTTGCAATTTAAAAACAGAAAAAAGAAGAAGAAAAAAAGAAAAATACTCATAGTTATCGGGAAATTTTTTTTAAATGGTAATTAATTGGATCTGCATGTCCAGAACATTTTTAGGCAGTTAAACTTTATCTGCGTTTCCCACAAAACTTAAAAGCATGAATGCTCAAGGGACAATCACCGCAAAATACGGGAAGAAGCAAAAGATACCTCATGAATCGTTTAAAATATGCCCGGCACAGAGCAGATTGCCAAAGGGTAAGACTTTAACAAATAAATGCTTATTATTATTATTTATTGTTTATTAATATTTTTTGACATTTAACATTTATATGGTGTTTGTATAAATAGTTTTAAGCATGTGCTCAAAAACTCAAAAGCTGTTTGTAGCTTATCATTTTGAATTTTACCATGTGTGTGGGAGGAGGGGGTATACTAAATGCTAGTTTTATAGGAAAAAATCAAAAAACAAAAATTGCGTCCACCTTCCACCTTTGTAAAAAATATTAGATTTCAAAGCTCGGGGGAAGCTATCTCCCTCACCCCCCTATATGATGAGCCCAGGGCAGCCAAATTTTCCCCCAGATATTTCAGCTAGCAACGGCCCTGGTTTTGCGCATGGCAATATTTCTACATTTCCGAAGATATATTAAACGATTTAAATTTCAGGATTAATAAGAGCAAGCAAATAGAAAAAGCATTTGACTTAGTAAAATATATAGCAAAAATTTCGTCAAATTATTTTCGTAAGTGATTCAAAACCGATGGTACGATGATCTCCAAAGTGAAATTAAAGAATAAGAGAATGCTTATTTTTTTTTAACGGAGAGTGGTTTCAAAAATAAATAGTCAAGCTTTGCTCATGAAGATTTTTTATACACTAGTTTCATTGACTCACTTTAAAATGTATTTGAGTTTATAGAAAAATTAATTTGATAAAATATAAATTTGATTTATTACTGAAAACTACTCCAGATAGCAAGATTTAACAATAATAAATTTTCTTCCAAGCAAAATATTTTGATTTTCCGAACAATTGACTTATATTGCATAGTTTTGACCTAATTGTATGCAGTTCAGTCTTGATAACTTGAACATTCCTGTATTTCCATTTGGGGGGGGGGGGGTCCTAAACATTCGAGAAGGCTACGGGAACTTCCTATAACTCAAAGCTTTTAGACGGCTCTTGAGGGCTTCCAGCTGTTGAGACTCGACTGTTAAAAGCAGCTTTATTGCAACTGATAAAATCTATTCTGTTGCAGTACAAACTGCACAAAATAATCAATACACTTTCATGCTAAAAAATAATCTTTTTTATTGTAGAAATTTCTGCTCAGTGCTTTCAACAACTTACAATGAATGAAAATGCTTCATATGTTTAGGTTAATAAATGTAATTAGGGAAATAGTGAGGAAAACAAACATTGTAGGCTTAACACTGGCCCCGAAACCAAAACCCTAAAAAGTGCTTTTGTACAAAAGTAAGTCGGGAAAATATGTTTCTCCTGTTGATTGTGCTCAGACTTATGTATGAAAGTTAAAAAATAGAATGACAGTTATAGATAAAACATAGCTTTATTTTTTCATATAAGTACAAAAGATATTGATGCATTTGTCATACTGCTTGACAAGCTTCGCAGAGCAATCCAGGAAAAACTCAACTATTCGCATGCGGAAGAAATATTTCACAGCTTGTTTGACATAAGCATTGCATTGACTTCTCTCTCTGAATTTGTTTGACTGCAACACTCGCCTTCCGCCGAGATTCTTCTTCAAAGTCAGACATAGATTGAAGTCACTCGATGGGAAATCAGACAGCAGCAGATTTAGCATGTCGCAAATGCTAAAGGCCTTCACGATTCTGGGGGCCCCGAAAAGAATTCACGGAAGTAGAAATTAATCTTCAACTCCTCACACATATGTAGACAATATACAAAAAATCAAGTTTTGTAGTTTTGTATATCAAGTTTTCCCTAGAGTTTAAAAGAGTTTCAGATAACACATTCCGTACCCTCTTATAAAATACTTTTAATTTGTTATTCATGTGCTGAAATTTAAATTGAAAAAAAAAAGCAACTTTCTAAAGAAATATTTCTTTTTTTTTTTTTTTTTGACATTTACTGTCGTGGGTCGAATCTAGGGGGAGAGGGGATTTAGGGAACTATCCTCCTTCGAAACTCAGATACTTTCCTTTTGTGACAATTAAAAAGAGCTAAAACTAGCCTTATCACCCCTGCCCTTCCCCCTTTTTTTTTAAACTATGCCATTGCCTACTTGAGGCAATGGTATCCTCATCTAATTCCTTTTTCCATTATACTATTAAAAGTATTAAGTAAATTTTCAATTATGTCCATATTAATTATTAGTTCACAAGTTGTGGGACATAATTCTTTTTGTTTTTGCTAATAAATTCCTGCCACCAAAGAAAAAAATTAGAAAATCTTGTGATAGACGAGAAAAAGTTGCACTATCAAATCTGCCTTTTTTTTTTTGGCGATATCCTCTCATAATTTAACAACATGCACGCGTAATATGCGCTCACTCATTACGACATAAAAAGGAAATTCAGTGAAAGAATTTAGTTGTTATCAAATTTCTTAACAAACAACTTCAACAAATTTTGTCATACATACGTAAAATCATTACATGCAGTCACGTCATTTCACAATTTTCTAGAGCGGGAGGGGGGACAATGAGTTTTTTTCTCGATTTTCATCTTACAGAAAAACATCAGGGAAACAAAAAATGTTCTCAAAATCGCTGAATTTTTTTCAGCAGTTTTTGCACAGATTTGACACTGGGAAATACTTAAAAACAAGATGCGAAACTAAAAACTGCACGTACATGGTACCTTGGTTTACCTCTCGGAAAATATGGTAAAACACTTTGTTCGCAAAAATTCGAGATTTTTTTCTTTAAAAATTTTAGGGTTTTCTCTCACAATGAAGAAACAGACTGCAGCCTTTCTCATAAAATGAAACAAATCTTGCTATTTTGACTACCAGGATTCTGTTTGTTACATTTTATACATTTTGTCACCAACCATTTGAAGTTCATTGCTGAACTCAAGTCAGGAACTCTCCAACCTTACTTCTTGTTAATCACAAGTAGTGAAAAACAAAGATAGTAAGAAACATTCAATTCAATGTTCATAAAGCTATAACAGAGCAAGAACTTTTATCCTTAGAATTTTAACTCATTTAAATTCAAAATATGACGGGATGGAAACTTTCTATATCGAATGTAAATAAATGTACAGCAGCTTACCTGAATGCATATTTATACCACCATTGTCTTCTTTTAAGGGAGTCCTGAAAGCTAATCTAATCTAAAGCTTTAAGAAACTCTAGTCAATTGAAAAGAGTAGCCATCGGGAACTGCTCCCTTTTTCCACCATCTTCCTTTTAAAATATACATATATGGTCGTGATTCTCCAAAATCCGAACAATATGATGTCCCCGTAGGACAGCACAAAAATTATTTGACCTAGAAAGTTTTTTTGTTTTTTTAATTGTTAGAAATACTTATTCTGATGTTATTTAATTCATATTAAAGCAATTTTTCATTTATTTTTTTCTACAAAAATTTTTGAATAGCCAAAAAGTCACCTTTTTTGCGTGTCCCACCCTGTTCCTAAAATGTAAATAAATTATTTTAAAATTTTGCGTGAACATTGCACAAATTCCACTTGTAGTGTTGAATTATGTATAGTTATGAGTGTAATATAGTGTTGTTTTAGCTTATTTAAATGATTATATAATCAGGTAGATCATTTTGAAGTTTGTCCCCAGATTGCATGTCCCTCTCCTGGCCTACAAATTGGTTCAATTATTAAAGGCAAAAAGAAGGAATTTTGAATCTGCAGTACTATAACACTGTTTATTCTCATCACTTCTTTGGACTCATAGAGTATTTTGTCTATAGAATGTGTCTGCTGTTCGTATTATTATTCCTGAGTTCAAAATGTGTATGTAACATTTTCGATGTCCCTCTCCTGGCCAACATTTCTGTTCTAAATAATATAAAAATAATACTTCTGCCTGCAGTGTGTAATTGAGTTAAGAGGATAAAAGAGAAAAATACCATTATTTACCTTCTATATAATTCCGGGTAGAAATATCAGCCTTTTTTGATTAAAATGTCCCTCTCCTGGCGCAAAAAAAAAAAAAAGTCACTCTAGCATTACTTTTAAAGCACTGGTAAAACATCCGGTAGAATAGATGGATGTATTTACCAAACATTAGTTAAAAATATTAAAAAGGAGTCTCATTTATTAAAAAAGTATTAATTTAGAAAAATTTGAACTTTATTTTATGATTGTAAATCTCTTTCTTTATATAAATATTAAATTTGTCGGATGCTGCATCTCTTAAAACAGTGTTCGTTTAAGGAGGCTGTAAATTAGTTTTGTTTGTCAACAATAAAGATAGTTTTTCATTCATGTTGAAGTTATTTCTTTGTTATTATTGTAAAATTTCTGATAATCCTTGATAAAATTCATTTGTTTGCTCGCTTAGTGCTTCTTGTCACTTTCGGTTTGAAAAAATTGACCCCCCTTTTTTGGGGTGTAGCATACTTAAAGTGAGTTCCCTCTATTTTTCTCTTAATAAGCTCCTAACAAAGAGTAAGTATGATTTTTTTTTAGATTTTTTTAAGCATTTTTATTTTTATAGAGTTTGTGAGTCGAAAATGCTAGGTTTTTGGAGAATCACCCATATATTCGGTATTATATAAATTCAGATGTAGAGAAGCTTGAAGATGATGTGTTGACTATATTTTATGCTGTCAGGTTCCATATGATACAAAAAATAGCTCAGTACTTCAGAAAAATATTCAGCGAGATTCTGAAAATAAAAATGCTAACGAAGCAAGTGGCAAAACATGTACAAGTTTTACATTCGTTTCATATTTTATTGTGCTTGGCGTTTGAATATTCAATTACACTAGATCAAACTTTTTCTTCATCTTCTATATGTTTGAATTTTCACTGAAAATAATTAATATCACAACATGTTCAAGAGACAACTTTAGCACTAACCTACCTAAGAACGAGATAAACAGTGGCTTCCATTACTTTACCGAAGCGATCTTTACATGCTAGACTATGATTGGTCAAATGAAAGCATCCGTTTCGCCCGGGCCCGTGCATTATTCAATCTGTTGAATAGTGCTCGGTACCGTTCTTTCCAGACCATCTCCATGGCAACGAGGAGACGCCACCGTTTTTCCAGGCCGTTTTTCGTCCGTCCAGGGCTAGTGTGAACCCGGCTTTCAACAGATTGAATAATGCACGGGCCCGGGCGAAACGGATGCTTTCATTTGGCCAATCATAGTCTAGCACAGATGTGGCCAACCTTTTTGGGAAGAGTGCCACCATCTAGGCGGAAAAAGCTCTGCGTGCCACTTTCAATTTTTTCATCAAGCTAAAAAAATTAGAAAAGTTAAAAAAAGTTATTTGCTGGCTGACTACGTGATTTTCATTAAAATAGTACATTTTTTTTTTGTAAGTCTGAGTGGTAGAAATTAAAATGATAATACAAATGAAAAACATCCGAACTTAGGAGTTATCGATAAAAACACTTTGTGGCTTATGAGTTTGTAAACTTTTTACCCAGTCATTAATTTTAGGATCAGTTCTTCAAAAAGCTAACACATATCAGTGTTTTAAGTGTTGTCAGTTAACATTCAAAGGCGTTATGATTTTTTGTATTAATTTAAAAAATATATTTGTTCGCAAACATCCTTTGAACCTAACTTACATCTACATAAGACAGCTAAAGTGGGTAAATTTAACAAAAAAAAATTGCAAAATTCAGTATAATTCAAATACAAATACAAATGCGACGACCAGCAGCAGGCTCTGGGCCCAACTGGGCTGGTCCTAGTCAAATTAAAGACCCCAATGAAGATCAATGGCCCTCTTAAAGCTATCTACTCCATTGCTCCTTACCGCCTCTTCCGGTAAACTGTTCCAAGTTCCCACTACCCTGCTAAAGTAGTAATTTTTTCGAATTTCCAGGTTAGCCTGAGGTTTAAACAGCTTAAAACAATGACCCCTTGTCCTGCTTTCCATGCAAAAAGCCAACCCTGCTACATCATTCATTTTAATAAATTTAATTAACTGAATTTTTTTTCCGCCGCTAGAGGGCGCCAGTGTTGCAGGGGAGATTTTTGCTGCTCTGAGCTAAGTGATATTTTTAATGTAAATTGTTTGTTTTTATTGTATCAGTGTTGGTATTTTTATTGTATTTCAGCATATAATTTAGTATTTCTGTGCATTGAGACTTATTTTTGCTTTACTTGCATTCTTAAAGTGTTTTTCAATTTTTTGAGCTAAGCCTAAAATGTGGTGATTCCTTTGTTGTTAGGCCTGTGTTCTTTGTTGGGTGTAGCAAGTTAGTTTATTTTTATTTACTACTGACTTAGTTATCTGCATTCTTTGTATCTTTATCTCAAATGATTTCTTATTTTAATTATTAGTAGTTACTCTTAAAATTTTGCACTTTTGTCTTTTTGCATTGCTTTTGTATAAGTGGATCATTTGAGTTATTATGGGTGTTATATGCATTTTGAAAGAGGTTAAGAATGGGAAGGGGAGCAGGTGGATTTCTTGCGACATTTGTCAGATGTTCTGCCTGTATGAGGGAAAAGAGGAGTCCATTTCTGAGGATGATTTCACTTGCAGTAAGCGTGCTGAGCTCCTGGACTTAAAAAATAGGATGACCATTTTGCAGGCCCAAATAGCCTCAGGTTGTGGGACAGAGGAGGTAAACAATTCAGATGGAAAGGGGGAAGTTATTAAAAAGGATGTGGGCATTAGCTGTGAGTTAGTTAGTGGGATTATTCCAGAGGAGAAGGGGGAAGTTAGCAGTAAGGAGACAGACTGGGAGACGAAGGGGGTAATATTGGGGGATTCTATGGTGCGTGAGGTGGGAAATTCAATCGGGAGGGTAAAACGTAAGGTGGCTAGGTGTTGTTTACCAGGGGCTCGGGTGAAGGATGTAAATAAGGTTGCAGAGAAGAGGGGGACATTTGATAAGGAGGATATGGTCACTTTATGGGTGGGAACGAACGATGTAGGCCGTAGTAATAATGAGGAATTTAGGAACGAGTGGAATTCCCTGTTGGATAAAGCAACCAACAGTTCGACCAGTGTCCAAGTGGTTGGGTTGCTGCCCAGGTACGGAGTCAATAGGAGCTGGTTAAACCAGCGGGCTAGGTGTATGAACCTGATACTCAAAGAAATTTGCCATATGCGCAGTATCAGATTCATCGATGTGTGGAGTTATTGTAAGCGAGATTGGATTGCTAGGGATGGCCTGCATCTGAGTTCTACAGGGGTTAAAATGGTTAGTGGTTTGGTTTTGGAGTATTCTGAGTCAAAAAACTAAGTTTGAAGGGGGGGCAGGGTTCACGGAGAAGGTTGCAAAAATATGCAAACTATTTGGGTTTAATTAGGAATGGTAATAAGGAGGAAAATAAGAGTAGTCATTTCAACAATTTTGATTTAAGAAATCGTAAGGGGTTGAATAAAAACAAGTTGAGCATGCTTAAGGTTTTTTATACCAATGCTCGCAGTATTAGGAACAAGATGGAAGAATTAAAAAGTATAATCACAAATGAGAATTTGGATGTAATTGGAGTTACCGAGACATGGGCTACCAAAAATGATGATGATTCATTGTGTATTCCTGGGTATAATTTGTTTAGACAAGATAGAGTAGGTAAAAGAGGTGGTGGGGTTTTATTTTATGTTAGAGATACTTTAACTTGCAATGAATTGGCAATAAATGACAAACCTAATGATATTGACATGGTTTGGCTAGAATTGATGAGCGGTAAGGGTAAAAAATTACGTTTGGGTAACATTTATAGGCCACCTAATCTAAGCCAGGGTCAAGATGAACAGATGTATCGTATTATTAGAGACATGTCAAGTAAGGGACCGGTAATTATAATGGGGGATTTCAATTTTCCGGGCATTGATTGGAGTAATTCTTACCCCAATAATAGTAGAGAAGAGGAATTTCTAAAAGTAATTGGTGACTGTTTTTTAGATCAAGTTGTTTCTGAGGGAACACGGCAGGACACTGTTTTGGATCTTGTTTTCTGCAATGTTGAAGGCTCTGTACAGGCATTATGTGTAGGGGAGCATATTGGGGATAGTGACCACAACAGCATTAGGTTTGGGATTAAGTTTGATATGCACAAAGACAAAAATTTTAGGTTTGTACCTAATTTCAGAAATACTGATTTTGTCGCACTCAGGCAGAGTTTGAAAGCGGTTTTCTCATCAGGTTTGGACAATAGCGATGTAAATTTGCAGTGGACAGAGTTTAAGGAAAAACTAGTAAAAACAGTTGGAGATTTTGTTCCTTTTAGGAGAAAAGGGGTAAACACAAAAATTTGGCCCATGTGGTTCACTAGGGAAACTAAGGATGCTCTAAATCGTAAGCAAGCTTCTTTTCGTCGATTAAAAGAAACTGGTCACAGCGCAGACAGGCTACAGTATTGTGAGGCTAGGCGTAGTTTTAAGTATTTGGTACGGTTTCAGAAAAGAGAATTGGAACAAAAGCTGGCAGATAATATTGACAGGAATCCAAAGGAGTTTTTTGCATACGCAAATTCTGTGAAAGTTCGAAATAGTCAAATTGGGCCGCTAGTAGATGAGCATGGAAATTTAATTCAGAATGATGGTGATATAGCAAATGTTCTAAATGACTTTTTTTCCAGTGTTTTTAACGATAACTGTATCTCAACAGTTGGCACAAGCAAGACACAAGCTACTACACAGCTTGAGGACTTTGTATTTTCCAGGGAGGACGTTTTACTTTATTTGAAAAAAATTAAAACCACAAAAGCTCCGGGACCAGATAATATTTATCCAAAAATTCTAGTAGAATGTGCAGAGGAATTAGTTGACGCTATAGTTAATATATTCAATGCGTCGTATAACTCAGGGATAGTGCCAGAGGACTGGAAACTAGCTAACATTACACCACTCTTCAAGAAAGGGTCTAGAGGTAATGCAGGAAATTATAGGCCTGTGAGTCTGACTTCAGTGGTATGTAAAATTTTTGAAACATTGATCAAAATTAAGATTATGAATTTCTTAGAAAATAATGGGCTGTTGAGTAGTTTGCAGTATGGTTTCAGAAAAGGTAAATCGTGTGCTACTAATTTATTACATTTCTACGACAAGGTTACCTTGGCTTTAGATAGCAAAAAATGCGTAGATGTTGTTTACATAGACTTTCAAAAAGCTTTCGATAAGGTACCGCATGTAGCACTACTCAGCAAATTAGCTGGTATAGGGGTAGGAGGTAAAATTCTAGTTTGGGTTAGGAATTGGCTGACAGGAAGGAAACAAAGAGTAGTTGTTAGGGGTAACTATTCTAAATGGAGTGAAGTTTTAAGTGGGGTTCCCCAAGGATCAGTTTTAGGTCCCCTTTTGTTTATTATTTTTATGAATGACATTCATGAAAATGTTTCTGGAAACATGAATTGTTTTGCCGATGATGTCAAACTAATGGGGGTTGTAGAAAATGACGAACAAATAAATCAGCTGCAACAGGATTTGGATCATATTACTAAATGGGCAGACAAGTGGGGTATGGCAGTTAATGTTGGGAAATGTCAAGTGCTGCATTTCGGTCATGGAAATAAGCATACAAGCTATTATTTACAGGGTTCAGTCATTAGTAGGGCAGATAATGTTATGGATCTAGGTGTCTTAATAAATCAGGATTTCAAGTCCAGTCAACAGTGCAGCATAGCTAGTAACAAAGCCAATAGGATGCTTGGGTTTATTAATAGATCTATTTCAAACAAATCTAAGAAGGTTCTTCTGCCTCTATATAGAAGTTTGGTAAGACCTCATTTGGAGTATGCTGTTCAGTTTTGGTCTCCTTATCTGAAGAAAGACATTAATTTATTGGAAAGGGTACAAAGGAGGGCTACAAGGTTAGTGAATGGACTTTCTAATTTAGACTATGATTCCAGACTTAGAATGCTTAATATGTATAGTCTTGAGCAACGGAGAACCAGAGGGGACATGATTCAGTTATTTAAATTTATTAAAATGAATGATGTTGCAGGGTTGGATTTTTGCAAGGAAAGCAGAACAAGGGGTCATTGTTTTAAGCTGTTTAAACCTCAGGCGAACCTGGATATTCGAAAAAATTACTATTTTAGCAGGGTAGTGGGAACTTGGAACAGCTTACCGGAAGAGGCGGTAAAGAGCAATGGAGTAGATGGCTTTAAGAGGGCCATTGATCTTCATTGGGGTCTTTAATTTGACTAGGACCAGCCAAGTTGGGCCCTGAGCCTGCTGCTGGTCGCCACATTTGTATTTGTATTTATTTGTATTTGAATCATATCCCCTCTGGTTCTCCTTTGCTCAAGACTATACATATCAAGCATTCTAAGTCTGGAATCATAGTCTAGATTAGAAAATTCGTTTACTAACCTTGTAGCCCTTCTTTGTACCCTTTCTAATACATTAATATCTTTCTTCAGATAAGGAGACCAAAACTGAACAGCATACTCCAAATGAGGTCTTACCAAACTTCTATATAGAGACAGAAGAACCTTTTTAGATTTGTTTGAAATAGATCTATTAATAAACCCAAGCATCCTATTGGCAACCCAATGCCCAACCCAAGCATCCTAATTCGGATGACTCGGCAGTTGAAGTCAGCATTTATACTTGATTTCCAATGCTATAAGATCCAACCGGTCGGCAATTTTGATTTGGATTTCAATCGGATAGCAAGTAGTATCTTGCAAAGACATAGACAAAGAATTTGAAAAGATCAGAATTTTTTATCATCTTAAAACTGAAACCTAACACTGAATGCATATTGAAAAATGGAAATAAAATTTTATTAGTTATCCTGGGGTTATTATTAATTTCGTGTAGCTACTTCCAATATTGATATGAAACGTGTTAATCTTTTTTCTCCAAAGTCGACAGAAGAAAACTAAGTTTCATTGTAAAATAATGTATATGATCCATAACTGGGTTAGGAAACACAACAGTCTTAAATTTAAATTATTTAGGGGTCTGATAATAAAGGGTGAAGTAGCTGAATTCAATTGCTAATCTTCATTCTTAACTTGCAAGCCCTTAATTTTCAAGGCATTTTAAAACACATTCCCTCAAATTCTAAAACCGCATTCGAGTATTTTTCCATTGGATAGCTATCGCACTTTTCAATGGAGTAACTTGTTAGCTTCTTCCCTTTCACCTGGCGCAAAAATGGACATTACAATGACGCTTAAGTTTTTTCCAAAACAATTTTCAAGCAATGTAACAAGAACAACTAAAAGTGCTCCGTTTGTGCAAACAATACCGAATTTTGTTCACTCTGGTTTCTTATTAATTTATTCTGAGTTAATTTCCTTAAAAAATTCATCACCTGTAGCTGAAACTATTTAGCATAAATCCTACACTCCTTCTACAACATCGAAAGTTTCATTCGTGTTACGCACAATAATCAAGAAAAGTGACATAACTTAAAATCTCGAACACAAACGGGCTGACAAGTAATTCAAAAGCTAAATTTAATGCTTTTTCAAGCCATTAAACGCACACAAAGCTAGCTCACATAACTGATGCGTGGTGGCACAAACACTGTACAATCAGAACTGAAATATCATTAAAATTTCATAATAAAGGGGAAAATGTTTCGAAGTTTAAGTATGTATTAATAATTTTAAAAACAAAAATTAATAAGTAAACATCAGTTCTTAAATCATTTCTGCGTATTGTAATAATATTTGAGACTTTAAAATTACTTATGCATAAAACCGTGATTTTCTCCAGTGTTGTTTTTTTTTTTTTTTTTTTTTTGTCACTTTTTTTGCTCTTAAGCGGTAAGCTTTTCAAAGCATTTTCTGTAGTGCCACAGACTTTTTTTGGATGTCCAAAACTAACCATAAGTACTGAGAATTGTTTTGGCACGTTGCATGCACGTCTTAAACATGTCAGCTTATCATTGTATTTATCAGAGCAAGGGTCTTAGTTTTTGGCAATATCTCTCAATATTTAAAAATTTTCAACAAGTCTTCGCGTGCCACTTTCACTGCTCTGCCGTGCCACACTGTAGCACGCGTGCCGCGGGTTGGCCACCACTGGTCTAGCATGTAAAGATCGCTTCGGTAAGTAATGGAAGCCAATGTTTATTTCGTTCTTAGGTAGGTTAGTGCAAAAGTTGTCTCTTGATCATGTTGTGATATTAATTATTTTCAGCAAAAATTTAAACATATAGAACATGAAGAAAAAATTTGATCTAGTGTAATCGAATATTCAAACGACAAGCACAATAAAATATGAAACGAAAGTAAAACTTGTACATGTTTTGCCACTTGCTTCGTTAGCATTTTTATTTTCAGAATTTCGCTCTTGTTCTATATTTTAAGTGTCGGTGGAGCTTCTCTACATCTGAATTTATATAATACCGAATATATATGTATATTTTAGAAGGAAGATGGTGGAAAAATGAAATAAAAAGGGAACAGTTCCCGATGGCTACTCTTTTCAATTGACTAGAGTTTCTTCTAGCTTTAGAATAGATTAGCTTTCAGGATTCCCTTAAAAGAAGACAATGGTGGTATAAGTGCATTCAGGTAAGCTGCTGTACATTTATTTACATTCGATATAGTAAGTTTCCATCCCGTCATATTTTGAATTTAAATGTGTTAAAATTCTAAGGATAAAAGTTCTTGCTTTGTTATAGCTTTATGAACATTGAATGTTTCTTACTATCTTTGTTTTTCACTACTTGTGATTAACAAGAAGTAAGGTTGGAGAGTTCCTGACTTGAGTTCAGCAATGAACTTCAAATGGTTGGTGACAAAATGTATAAAATGTAACAAACAGAATTCTGGTAGTCAAAATAGCAAGATTTGTTTCATTTTATGAGAAAGGCTGCAGTCTGTTTCTTCATTGTGAGAGAAAACCCTAAAATTTTTAAAGAAAAAAATCTCGAATTTTTGCGAACAAAGTGTTTTACCATATTTTCCGAGAGGTAAACCAAGGTACCATGTACGTGCAGTTTTTAGTTTCGCATCTTGTTTTTAAGTATTTCCCAGTGTCAAATCTGTGCAAAAACTGCTGAAAAAAATTCAGCGATTTTGAGAACATTTGTTGTTTCCGTAATGTTTTTCTGTAAGATGAAATCGAGAAAAAACTCATTGTCCCCCCTCCCGCTCTGGAAAATTGTGAAATGACGTGACTGCATGTAATGATTTTACGTATGTATGACAAAATTTGTTGAAGTTGTTTGTTAAGAAATTTGATAACAACTAAATTCTTTCACTGCATTTCCTTTTTATGTCGTAATGAGTGAGCGCATATTACGTGTGCATGTTGTTAAATTATGAGAGGATATCGCCAAAAAAAAAAAGGCAGATTTGATAGTGCAACTTTTTCTCGTCTATCACAAGATTTTCTATTTTTTTTCTTTGGTGGCAGGAATTTATTAGCAAAAACAAAAAGAATTATGTCCCACAACTTGTGAACTAATAATTAAAATGGACATAATTAAAAATTTACTTAATACTTTTAATAGTATAATGGAAAAAGGAATTAGATGAGGATACCATTGCCTCAAGTATGCAATGGCATAGTTTAAAAAAAAAGGGGGAAGGGCAGGGGTGATAAGGCTAGTTTTAGCTCTTTTTAATTGTCACAAAAGGAAAGTATCTGAGTTTCGAAGGAGAATAGTTCCCCCTAAATCCCCTCTCCCCCTAGATTCGATCCCTGACAGTAAATGTCAAAAAAAAAAAAAAAAAGAAATATTTCTTTAGAAAGTTGCTTTTTTTTTTTCATTACCTCAAGTAGGCAATGGCATATAAGAAAAAAAGGGGAAGGGCAGGGGTGATAAGGCTAGTTTTAGCTCTTTTTTATTGTCAAAAAAGGAAAGTATCTGAGTTTCGAATGAGGATAGTTCCCTAAATCCCCTCTCCCCCTAGATTCGGTCCTTGACAGTAAATGTCAAAAAAAAAAAAGAAATATTTCTTTAGAAAGTTGCTTTTTTTTTCAATTTAAATTTCAGCACATGAATAACAAATTAAAAGTCTTTTATAAGAGGGTACGGAATGTGTTATCTGAAACTCTTTTAAACTCTAGGGGGAAAACTTGATCTGTTGTATATTGTCTACATATGTGTGATGAGTTGAAGATAAAATTCTACTTCCGTGAATTCTTTTCAGGGCCCCCAGAGTCGTGGAGGCCTTTAGCATTTGCGACATGCTAAATCTGCTGCTGTCTGATTTCCCATCGAGTGACTTCAATCTGTTTCTGACTTTGAAGAAGAATCTCGGCGGGAGGCGAGTGTTGCAGTCAAACAAATAGGGAAGTTTTCGATTTTTCAATTTTATTTTTATATGATAGAGCAACATACATGAACATCAACGGCGAAAAAATTTTTGCGCTGCGACAAGTAGTTTTTTTTTTAAATAATTTTTAAATTTCAAGCGGGGGTGACGTCACTGGGCACTCGTTGGCGCTTTTGAACTTTCTACTAAGGCGAAGAAAGAGCGAGAAGCTTTACATGCGAGGAGCGCGAGAAACCGGTTTCTCCGGCTTCCGCACTGTTGTTTGCTCTGCACTGCCGTGATTTTTTTTCCTCGCCAAGTGATGCGTTCTAAAAATTTGAATACGAATTTCGCCAAAAAATATCAAAACAATCACCCCTAGCAGGGTATTGGATTGCTCTTTGATAAATCCAGTTTTAAATAGTGAATTAGTAGACTTTAAGGTATTGATTACGGAAGGAGAAAATCCCGCAATGAAACGATAATATAGCAAAAATCAAATTTTTATGGATGAAAGGCTGAAAGTTACTGCCATCCGACGTCACGGGTTTCGGTTTCAAGACGCGCTTTTTTTGCGCGTGGGTTTTTAAAAAAATCATTAAGAATCAACCGTTGTGTTTTAAAATTCGGCAATGGTGAATTTTTAGGTTTTGTAAGCCTCTTAACAATATTTAGTAGTTAAAAAAGGGATATTCAATAGGTCACAACTACCCTATTTAGAGAGAGAAGTCAATGCAATGCTGATGTCAAACAAGCTGTGAAATATTTCCTCCGCATGCGAATAGTTGAGTTTTTCCTGGATTGCTCTGCGAAGCTTGTCAAGCTGTATGACAAATGCATCAATATCTTTTGTACTTATATGAAAAAATAAAGTTATGTTTTATCTATAACTGTCATTCTATTTTTTAACTTTCATACATAACTCTGAGCACAATCAACAGGAGAAACATATTTTCCCGACTTACTTTTGTACAAAAGCACTTTTTAGGGTTTTGGTTTCGGGATCAGTGTTAAGCGTACAATGTTTGTTTTCCTTACTATTTCCCTAATTACATTTATTAACCTAAACATATGAAGCATTTTCATTCATTGTTAGTTGTTGAAAGCACTGAGCAGAAATTTCTGCAATAAAAAAGATTATTTTTTAGCATGAAAGTGTATCGATTATTTTGTGCAATTTGCACTGCAACAGCATAGATTTTATCATTTGCAATAAAGTTGCTTTTAACAGTCGAGTCTCAATAGCTCGAAGCCCTCAAGAGCCGTCTAAAAGCTTTGAGTTATAGGAAGTTCCCGCAGCCTTCTCGAATGTTTAGGACCCCCCCCCCCAAAAAAAGGAAATAAAGGAATGTTCAAGTTATCAAGACTGAACTGCATACAATTAGGTCAAAACTATACAATATAAGTCAATTGTTCGTAAAATCAAAATATTTTGCTTGGAAGAAAATTTATTATTGTTAAATCTTGCTATCTGGAGTAGTTTTCAGTAATAAATCAAATTTATATTTTATCAGAAATTAATTTTGCTATAAACTCAAATACATTTTAAAGTGAGTCAAAAGTGAAACTACTGTAGCAAAAATCTTCATGAGCAAAGCTTGACTATTTATTTTTGAAACCACTCTCTGTTAAAAAAAAAATAAGCATTCTCTTATTCTTTAATTTCACTTTGGAGATCATCGTACCATCGGTTTTGAATCATTTACGGAGACAATTTGACGAAATTTTTGCTAAAGTTTTTACTGAGTCAAATGCTTTTTCTATTTGCTTGCTCTTATTAATCCTGAAATTTAAATCGTTTAATATATCTTCGGAAATGTAGAAATATTGCCATGTGTAAAACCCCATCAAGCTGCAGTTTTTTGCATTAAGGCCCTGCTTCACACAGAGTCTGAAAGCTTCAGATCCAATGTTAACCTACGGGAAAAATTGACTAAAGGTTTTACAACTTCCTTTTGAGTTTTTGACTCCGATTTTTTTTTTCGAGTATTTTTCAAGCCTATTTCCGAGTCTTTTAGTTGTTACTTTTTTGAAATTTGCATTTCTCGATTTTTTAAAAATCGTGAAAAAATGAATTTCGTCAAAAACAAGGTACTGTTGCACATTTCGCTCAATAAAAAGTTAGCAAATCATGCTATCGAAATTTTAACAACGAGCAGACACTCAAAACATTTCCAGCTTTCTTTCGAGACTTCGTTTGTAAAAATGCGACCAATTTTTAAATCAAAACGGGACACCAATTATTGAAAATATTTCCAAAAAAAGCTCACTTTCTTCCTTAGCCCCGCCTCCTATTGGAAACTCCTCTTATCGAGGGGAAACCTCTGAAGGGTGTGAAGATTTACAACCACCTCATTAGCCCCCTGCTCTTCTCGGGTCCACTTCTCTCTTTTCCTAGGCTTTATTCAAGAGTGAATGCTTCTGCTTTGAAATGAATCACATGTTATTAGCAAACATCTGCATTGCTCAGTTCGTGTTCAGAAACGAAATAGTATTTATAGTATTCAGAGAATATTTCCAAGTCAAAATATTTATTCACAATTTGATGAACGTTGTTACAATGTTGTCGAATGCAAAATATTGACATTTTTTCCCTTCCAGTATGTAGAAAAATGTTTTTTTTTTTCATATTTTACAAATACGCAAATTAAATTACACGTGTTTCAGTGTTACAAAGAACTCACTCTGTACTCTACAATTATATAAACCACTCTCTGATAACTTTTACGTAAAAACAATAGAGAAAAATCTAACTAAAATATATTTTAAATTTAAACGATCGTGTAATGTGTGTGATGACGTCTGTATAAACATAAGATTATTTAATTTCAATGTTTATCTTTCCTTCTGAATATCAATTATGTATGAAATTGTTCTTGTTCCTACGATCAAAAAACTGAAGGAAATAGAGAAAAAGCGACTTCAAAAATATTTTGCGTTTATTGTTACGATTGGTAGGCGGTAGGCCGATTTCAATAATTTGCATTAATGAAACTCGAATGAGTCTTGTAAGTTACTAATTAAATTAGGAGTTCACTGGCCCAAAGCTCATAAATTCGTGCGTTGGTAAAGCTGTTTTATTTAATTTTGAAACGCGAGTATTAGTTAGTTTCTTCAAGGTCGAGTTATCGAAAAAAGGGGCGAGCGTGGCAATCGCCCCGGGTGCCGAGGCATAATAAGACGCCAGAAACTGAGATTCTGCTAAATTTAAAATTTAGAATTTTTTTAGATCATTGCACTTTTTGTCAAAATTATTTTTCAAAGTGATGATATACAGTAAACTCCCTATTATCGGCGGAATTTAAAAAAAAAAATGAAAATGCGCTATTAGTCGTTTTTAGCTATTCAAAATACTTTTTAGATTCAATGTTGTCATTTTTATCTACGATTTAAATGAATGCCTTGCGTTATTCACTTTTTTTTAGCTTTTACATAAATTAATATCGTTTTTTACCTATTGTTCGATTATCCACGGTTACCGTGCCACCATTATATTTTCAATAATATCGATGCTCATGTTCACACACTTGCTCCAACTTATGGTTTTTTTTTTTCGAGGAAGACAGGGGGGATTAGAGTCTATTTACGCCCTAAGCCAAACTTAGAAACTACGCCCCACCTCACACATCCGAACCCTATCAAAATCGAATCTCCCCCCCCCTCCCCCCCATTTGATGAACTGATTTATGATTTTGTTTTTTTCTTTCTTACCTCCCTTTTTTTTCGTATTCCTCTGTCAATGCTCGAAAAAGAAAGGTCCAAAGGTGGTTCCTCGGGAATTTGTTGAAATTGAAGCTTTCAAAATGCAATTTTATGCCATTTATCGGAAAGTAATGGGACAACTCGCAGCAGGCCAATTCAACGCGCAATTTTAAAGATTATTGATTTTTTTAATTTATTGATATTTATGATTTTTTTATTATTTATAATCAAAATTGTAAGTGCTTTGTTTCATTCAAAGCAAAATATACGTTGTAGAAACGATCTTTTCTCCCGAGTTATTGTAATTTTTAAGCTGAATTTAATGGTATAATAATCCAGTTGAAAAGCCCGATATCACAACGCACATTTTTCTTTGAATGTTACAAAATTCCTTTCTGTTTTGCCCTAAAAATGTCAGTCGCTTAACTCTGCCCCCCCCCCCCCGGGTAAGTTTTCGAAATTGAAGTCCTACATAAGCAAGTGGGAGTCAGCTTTGATGATGTTTGATAAAGGAATGAGTTTGAAGACTCCTCCTCACCCCTTTCGAAACCTAAAATTTTGTTAGATGAGGACTGAATGCCGAAAACGGGGGGATCTTTGGGAATATTTATTAAATTGAGACCCAAAACACGAGATTTTAGACAATTTTTAATGAGGTGGGAGAGGCTTGAGGTCAGGGTCACTTCCTGAAAAAGTTTTCGATCTTGCGGTCTAACGAAATTTTAGATCTGTTATGGTGTGGATGTGAGGCGCTTGAGAGCTTTCCATAGAGAAAAAAATTTCGAAATATGCATTTGTAAAAATTCTAATGCATATATAACAGTGCTGGGTGAAGAGATGGGAGTTAGGAACTCATCTCTTATTGAAATTTTAGGAGGGTTTCAAATGTTGGAAGGGGTCGGGGTGAGGACCCTCCTTGACAGATCTGTTGAAATCAGATAAATGAAATTGTCGAAAATCTTCGATGATGTAAGGGGAAAAAATTGGCTACTGGACTTTTCTCAGAAATTTTTCGACATTTAAGTCCTAAATGCGAGGTTGAAGATCACTTTTGATGTTGTGGGAAAAGATGGGGTTCGTTGAGTCTCACTCGGGAATTTTTTAAAATGGACGCTTCATAAAAAGCAAGATTAGATAATGTTTGAAGGAGGAAATTGAAGCGGATTCAGGAGATCTCCCATGGAATGTTATATGAGGTATTACCAGTTAATATGAGGTATTTACTTAAGTTATTTAGAATATTGGCTTTCATTTTATTAGTTTTTTTTTTTTTTTTTTTTGTCTCTTATCACCCCAGCTTCCTTTATTATATTTATTTCCTGTTTTCTTAAAACCCATGGATTTCATATTACGTATTTAACTATGTAATAATCTAATATATAAAATTCTCGTGTCACAGTTTTCGTTGCCATACTCCTCCGAAACGGCTTGACCGATTTTGATGAAATTTTTTGTGCTTATCCAGTATCTATGAGAATCGGCCAACATCTATTTTTCATCCCCCTAAATGTTAGGGGTAGTCCACTCCTAAATTTTTTTTGTTCGCACATAACATCTGATCTACTGAACTAAAACAATATGTGTTATCGTAAATCCTTACTTCAATGAGCGACCCGATGGTCAAGTGGTTAGGCGCGTCAGGTTGAAGTTCCTGATGGAATGAGATCGAATCCAGGTCCGCAAGGGTTTTTTCGAACAGCTGCATGGGTTTTTTTTTTTTTTTGAATGATTTTAATGATTGTAATGTCCTTATGCAGGTACATCCCCTCATGGGGATCTACCCCATATTTTTTGATAGTACAAAATGACAGTTTTGGTAGGATCTTTGTTGAAATTGGCAATGGGGTCCTTTGATGCTGTAGAATTTTCTTATGGACGTTTGTGCCATTTTTGGGGGCTTTGAATCGATTGTGGCAATAAATGGTTTTTGATTTGCGGCACTTATATTATTTTTTCAAAAATTATATACACTATCAATTATATTATGTTAATTTTTGTACCTTTATAAAATTCTGTATTTTATATCTTGCATTTACGTCAAATTCAAGGTAAAATTAAAAGTCAAAAATTCTGAAGAAGATAAATATATGTTAAAAATTAAAGTAACTATTTTTGTGATTTTCATATTGGTTGTGACCAAAAAACATCATTACAAACAAATAAAATGTATCAAACACCATGAGTGTTGAGTTATTAGGCAAAATCTGCTGTATAAAGTTTTTTTTCACTGCTAGAGGGGGGCGGGGGGGGGGGGGTATGAACGACCATTAAAGTGACACAAATTTTTAAAAAATAAAGGTGGGATCTCCAATTATCTTGCTTCGTAATTTGAACTGTGCAACGGTACGCGATTAGTCATTCAAAAATTAATGAAAAACGTGATCGAAGCCAGGGTTTTAACTGGCAAGTTCAGAGGTGAAAATATACTCATACCACGGATTCCTATTATACCTACAGATGTGCCAATTCAATTCAAACGTATTCAGTTTCCGATTAGATTGGCATTTGCAATGACTATCAACAAATCCCAAGGTCAAACGATGTCTGTTTGTGGCTTAGATTTGAGAACACCATGTTTTTCACACGGACAATTATACGTGGTATGCTCTCGAGTGGGTAAACCATCCAGTTTGTTTGTGTTAGCTAAAGATGGACTAACAAAAAATATTGTTCACGCTATAGCATTAAGAGATTGATATTGTTTAATAGTGTTACTGTCGTAATTGTTTAATTAATGATATATAATTTTAAGGAATAAATTATAATAACTTAAAAATAATGTTTGCCTTTTGTTATTTTTATATTCCCGCATCGTTCACAGCGCTCCATGCTTATTTCACGCATATACCACATTCTTACATACATACAATATACACATTCTACCATACATACATACTAC